>VVHJ01034255.1:10190-22249 GCA_015107715.1 Tylochromis polylepis
AAAAATAAAAAAATAAAAAAAAAAAAAAAAAAAAAATGAAAGAAAATTAAAAAAAAAAAAAAAAAAAAGGTAACACAAATAAATGAACTAAGAAGCCAACATGTACAGAAACTGCTTTTCATTCAGAGTAACATTACATTTGGTCAAAATGAGGATCTAGTTGCAGAACATAACAGCAAAGAACAACAAACCAAAAGAAAACTTAATAAAATCTTACAAACAGTTCAGCTGCATTCGATTTTGTTTGTATAACGACAATTCACAACAGCTGTCACCTCGAGGCGCTTCATATTGTAATGTTAAGACCATACAATATTAGAAAGAAACCCCAATGATGACATGATGCCCTAAGTACGTGGCAACAGTGGGAAGGAAAAACTCCCTTTTAACAGGAAGAAACCTCTGGCGGGCCATCCGCCGTGACCCGTTGGGGATGAGAGGAAAGAGGAGGGAGGGCAAAAGGCAAACGATGGGAGTAATTTACTGAAGTTGGGCGACTGGACGAATATATCGACGATAGGCTGAGCCTTTCACCGATCGTTTTAACAAGAGCGATTTATTTATTTATTTGCCCATGAGTAAGTTTGCTAATAATGTTGGTTGAAGGTAAGAGAAGCGGTCAACAGTCAAAAATAATAGCGCTGTTTTAATGGCACCCTCTTCCAGCTGCGAACAAACGCACCCTCCTCAGAGTGCGCCCAGATGCAGCAGCGAATCATTTACTCAAACTCAGAACAGAAAGTAAGAAAGGCAGTAGCCTATGTTCAGAAAAAACAAAAACATTTTATTGAAATTAAAAAAACAAACCCACAATGGTGGGAAACAAAGAAACTGGCTTCTTTTTCCCACTATAACCTGTTTACAGGCCGTTCCAGTGTTTAATCTGTCTTATACACTCGACCAAACAACAAATACAAAATTAAACAAAAAGTTAAAAATCAAAATGTCTCTTCCAGCAAACATTAAAAAAAAATCTCCGATGTAATGTTAAGTCTTTTGTGCGATTTGGCACATCTCAAATAAATAAATGAATAATCCAAAAAGTAGCTATATTAATACTGAAACAAACAAGAAAATTGATTACATTACATTGCTCCGCCCATCAAAAAGTCTGCGCCTATGTGAATATATCGCCTATCGTCGGTCGTTGGACTGACGATTGTCGGTTGGAAAATTTTTACATATCGCCCAACCATATTATTTACTAATAAGTGCATAAAAATGTTTTTGCCCTGTGGAAAAAAGTAAGAGAAGGCTCTTAAAAAGAGCAAAACTTTAATGACATGAAAGTTGGTGTGGGGGGGGGGAAAAAGTCAGCTGAACAGAAAAATGTCCAATTTTAGACAAAAACAAAGGAAGCGGGTGTTGTACAAAAGGAGCACCTGATCTGGCAGAACAAGAGAAACTCACTGTAATTATTCAAAAGAAAAAAACACACGTGAGATTTTTGCCGAGACATGAGTGCTATCCAGCAAGGTCGTAACGGGTTTTTATTAAACTGATCTGATGGTTTCTATCATATCTGGAACCATTTTTATGTAAACCTAGCAGTGAAAAGGTGTCCGATTAGAGGATGTTTAATTAAAAAAGAAGAAGAACAATTAAGCTGAAGCTTTTTCAGGTAACATTTGATGTTCTCTACGATCACCAAGAATTAATGCATCACATAGTCCAAGTGAAACGGCTCCTATCCCCTGGATTTTTTTTTTTTTTTTTTAAAACAATACTGGAAGGTGTAGAAGACACTTGGAACTCGATTTTATCGAGAGTGTGTGGCACATCACTGAGGATCACTCGCCCTTTTTCCATCACTCGGCTCAAAGATGTTGACTTGCAATCTCACCAGACATATTTACAATCTTATTGAATTTGTTCTTGTTAACTTCAGGGAAAGAAAGATACGAAGCAATAAAGTGGAAAGTTTGAATACTCTCTCCAAAACAACAATATAAAAGATCAAGTGTGCGTGGTTGCCTCCTAAGAGTCGCAGCTTCTGCATGGAATACAATCGCTGCAGTGCTTCTTTGTAAATGACGCTTGTTTGAATGACACAGTTTTTCATCGATTGCTGTCCCCAAGCATTTATTTTCATTTACAACCTCAATCCAGTCACCATTTATGTGTCTTCCTTGAAACTAAAATAAGAAATAATTGCCTTTGTTTTCTTGGCGTTTAACTGAAGAGACACAAATTTGTATTCACACTGTGCATTTGTTTGTGAGTGAGACCCAGTGATGGAAAGGGTTAGCAGCAAAATACAATAAAGCAGTAATTGGGTAAAAGGTCCTCGAAGAAACCCAAAGAGGACACACGGGGAGTCGCAGTGAAAGTGGGAAAAGCACAACAGGTAGATACAACTGGCCAACTACCGCAGAGACGGGCAGGAAACCAGCTACACACAAAATAACAAAAAAAAGACAGGAAACGGAGACGTGAAGAAAGAAAAGCAGAGGACATCAGGCAAGGGTAAGCACGAAAAACTATACAAATGAACACAGCATCAAAACTCCTCAGACAGTTTTAGGACATTGAGGTTTTGCGTGTGATGTCATGCACATCACCTCAAGAGGTGTTTGCCATATTGGATGTGATAACCGTTAGTGATCGTACGTTGTTTACATAGAAATGATTGCTGCCATTTTTTTGCCTATATTCTGCTGCACTGTTGCATTCAACAAGGAAAGAAAGAAAATCTTTTTTTGTCACTTTCCTGCTGATTTGGATAGAAGAATATGGGGATTAAAAACCTCTGATATAGCGGTATCGGTTAAATAGTAGTATCAGTTATAAGTTGTTTTTAACCATCCATCTCTTATTCTTCCTCCTCACCTGAAGCCTCACTCCTAAACTGAAGTCCGGTTCTGAAGTTGGTCATCGTCAGCAGATCAGACACGCGACCCTCCTGTCTCCGGACAGCTGACAAGAGCTGGCTAAACAAGCTAACGCTATAAGCTATGTTTATGCGAGCTAATTTTAGACTCTAGCATCCTAAAACTCTTGAAGTACTTTTCCTGTGATACACAGTTTGATTACATTCTCACATCACATGCTAAGTGCACGTCTGCCCACGTTAGAGCCACTCCAAAAAAGGGTTGAGTAACAGCAGGGAATAGCGGTGAACAGAAGCTAACTGATGGAAAATTATGGTCATCCTGAACAATTCACCTCAGTATCACTCTCATCAATCACAAATGATCTACACTGACTTGTTGACAATGTAAGGGATAACACGCAGAGACGTGTCGGTATCAGAAATTTAATAAATATCAGGGAAATACCTGAGCAGTGACCACTTGATCCAGCGACTGCAGTTCCAGGCAGAGTCCCGTGACTGAGGCTTCTTACTGATAAGCATCCAATCTTTTAGAGGGCTTCAGATCTCATCCAGTATAATTTGAGGGGTTGTTGATAACAAAATGATGAAAATCGTGAGGCGTGAAGTCGGGGAGAGTGCCAGGGTTGCACTTCACAACATGAGTAAACACACTCGGGGGGAGTAAATAAACAGCCATCTTCAGCCCCTCCTTTGCCCAATTTCTCCACATAACGAGCAAGACGCTTGCCATGAAAGTGTTTTACTTCCTCTGAGAGAAACACTTGTTTGTTTACTCGTGGTTCCCATAGTTTCTCATCTACATAATGTTTTTCACTCACTTGACGTGTCAGGATTGTTACACGTCCAAAATGGCCGACAAATTAATGTCACGTGGTAAGCTGTGACGTGTCTGCAAGACTTCAATAGGTGGTTTTTCTGTAATGTAATATCTTTACATATATGGTCCTAAGATTCATGGCAGGCTGCGGAGTGCACTATGATGCGTTCACGGCTTCCAAACTGGGGCACAGAGAGTCCCAGCGGGTTCACAGCAGGATGATTTCATTCAGTTAAAATTGGTGATGGAGTATTTTCCTGAATCATGGGAACATTTATCCCCGGAGACTCCGTTTTCATTCTCGTGCAGTCCACATGAAGAAATGTTTCCTATTTACCTCCAGCAAACAGAAATATGTTCTCACGTTTATTTTTTCCACCGCTGTTCACTGCCGAGTTTGAATGCTTCATGTGGGAAAACTTCAGCTCGAGCGAGTTCATCCTTGTGATGATGTGACTGGATTTTAAAATTTTGGCTCTGAGGTTCCTTCAGCATTGAGGGCAGTTTGTTTCCTGAATGCACTCGGTCACTGATGAGTTATTATTCAGTCTGTGCACATTAATGTAAGGTGAGCTTGTTAGTGCATGAAAGGTGCTTTACAAAGGTCTTACAGAGTGCTTTACATGAGACATAAAAAGCATTAAGGCAGCAGGAGAATAATTTGTTTACCTGTTGAGTGAAATAAAGACAAGTTCAAAATGTCTGAATTTTTTTTCTTCAAAGGGGGTCCAGGAGTTCATGACCCCTGTGAGAGGGAGCCCACGGACGTCCTGTCTGACCTGAGCGCCCAGCAGGCCGACGCCATCACACACAGCGCTCAGGTCAGTGAATGTGTTACCCGTCCGCTTACTCTGATGACATCACGGTTTCCTCTTCCTGCAGTGTGCATGCTAAGCTCTTCAACCCACAAAATTCAGAAATTTATGTCACTTATGTCGCTTTTTTTACATTATTTTTTCCTTTTTTCCCCATCCATCCCAGCTGCTGATAAGTGAGAGGCAGGGTCCGCATAGGACGGGTTGCCTGTCTGTCACAGGGTTAACACACAGACGGACCACCATTCACACTCACATTCACACCTATGGGCAATTTAGAATCGCCAACCTAACCACACGTCTTTGGACTGTGAAGGGTAGGCGGAGTATCCAGAGAAAACCCACACAGGTACAAGAAGAGCATGCAAACTGCTAACAGAAAGGTGCCAGCCAGCTGGAGGATCTGAGCCTTCTTGCTGTGAGGTGAATAATCGACTAATTAAAACTCCAACAATCAGATGGCTCCCCTATGGGCAAGCACTTGGCGACAGTGGGATGGAAAAGCTCCCTTTTAACAGAACGAAACCTCCAGCAGAACCAGGCTCAGGGAGGGGCAGCAGTTTAATAATAATGAGATGTTATGTGTTAAGGCTTCAGCAGGTATGCTGTGGAGCCTGTTCATGCATGGCTTTATAAGATAAGGTCTTTATGTTGTTAATTAAATAAATTCAGAATTTCACTTGAAGCCGGTGAAGAGAAGCAAGAATGGGCTGATGTGTGAGCGCTGACTAGTGTTTCTGGAACAGCTGGAGAGAGAGAGAGAGAGAGAGAGAGAGAGGGATCCACGTGAAAAGTGAGTCACAGTAATCGAGACGGGAGAAAATCAAAGTGTGTACTAAAAGTTCAGAATTGCTGGATGACAGCAGAGGTTTGATTTTTGTGATGTTTTTTAGATGAAAGAAACTGGAGGTGCTTTGAGATGTGAGATTCAAAGTTCAAATGCTGGTCAAAAATAACACCAAGCTTCTTAGCAGAAGATCTGATATTGCTCGCAAGCGAGTCGATGTAATGGCTGACCTTTTCAGAGAAGCCGAACACCAGAGCCTCAGTTCTGCCAGGATTGATATGGAGCAAGTTTAAAGACAACCAATTAGTAATAGCAGTGAAAGATGGATGTTGAGTAATGGTAGTAATTACTCAGTAGATATCATAGTGATGTCTGTTTTTATTCACATAAGGGTACTGCTCTTTTTAGTATTTTAGCCATCTGCCCTATAGTGTAGGACTTATCCTTGTTCCCCTCTGGTGGGTTTCAGTGTGTTTGTATAATACTGTTTGCTTCGCGTGACAAAGGTGTTACTACTACATAGTAACCACATTCTTGTTAACCGGTTATCTGAGATTGATCTGAGATTACTCAGATCAAATATGACAACATGACTCGTGTGATAAGATGAAGGCATGATGAAGTTTACAACTTTCTGCAAGAACACTTGGAAGAGCAAGAACAGACTTTGAGAATATTTCACATTTGAACACCTACTAGTATAATATTCCTTCATTAGAGCCTTCTGAAGGAACTGAATGTCTTATTTTGAAGGAAAAGAAGACGCAAACTGTAGATTTAAAGAGCCGTTACATCCCTATTGCACAAGGATACACAGTGAGGTCCATTAATTTACAAAAATTGTGTCATTGCTCAAAAACTTATGAACCTAACTGTACTTACATCATAATATTATTTTACCACTTGTCCCCTTTAGCTCAGCCAAATGACATTTAGCTCTCGCTCTTTGACTCTAGCTGTAAAGAAGTTCCCATTCATAATATGCTGTTTGCTCCTGGGGCATGAACCTTAAAAGCTTCAATTAAAGGACTCACCTGTGGGCCACAGCTGTCCAGGTTTTTACTGGTGCTGGTGAAACTCTTCAGTTTCACCGAGTCTGGGATGAGAGAAGCAGTTAATTTTTTTTTTTTTTTTAAACACTAAATCACACACACACAAAAAAATTAAAGTCAAGTTGGGAATTTTTCCCGTATTTTTGTAGATCAGTGAAGTCCAAACTCAGTTCCTCCCTGGAGGTGAATCAGTGCTGCAAAACCACAGATGTTCTGAATTTAGAGATCCATTTTCCATCTAAGACACTCTTCTTTATGGATGTTAGCTTTACATCTTTCCCTCTGAGAAATTCCCTTCCTGCTTTCCAACTATAAAACCAGCCGCAGACACTAAGAATAATCAGTTCATGTGCCAAGAAAGAAAAAGTCAGACTCAGCCATGCAGCTCGTGAGACCTTGAAACATCCCACTAGGGTGTGTTTCGATGCCCCTCCATCCACTGGACGAAAGTCAGCATTTTTTCCAGTAAATTGGACATGTAACACTCCTTCCCGCTACGCCGATTGATGGAGGGTTATTTAAAACGAGTCCTGGGCCTCCACCGGTGGAGCCCTGAGCTCATGTCAGCACTATAAATAGCTGAGTGTCCGCAGAAGCACGGTCTCTGACCTCAGATAAGCAGCCCCTCAGTGCTGCGCAAGCTTTGACAAACTGGCAGCTTAATTAGCCATCTAATGAGCGTGGGAACATACTTCCTCATCTACACCCACACCAACACTACTACAACTACTATTACCGCCGCCGCCGCTGCTGCACACGAAATAGCAAAGTCTGTCCCCCTGGGCGGAAAGTGTAGGCTCAGTGCTGAGAAATATAAAGACATCCTCAAATTCATCTTTGTTTTGCTCTCTTGATGAAGTGCAAGTCTGGGAATATATTTTTCCCATTTCCTCCCTTGTTTGTGCCTCGTCTCTATAATGCATGAAGTTTCTCCCAACAGAATTAGTTGGTTTGCACAAACGGCGAGCAGCTTGCTCAAGTTTCCCCGATAATTAAAGCACATTGATCTGAGAATAATGCTCTCCTGTGAGTGCAGGAGGGTTTCTGTTGCTTTACCACCGCGGTGATGTGCCCTTATTCTGTCTGCTGTGTATGTGTTTCAGCATGCGTTACGCCTCCTGGCCTTTGGACAGCTTTACAAGGTCTTGAATATGGATCCTCTGCCCGCCAGCAAGCCCTCGCCGAGGCTGTTAGAAGGTGCGTGCACAGCTGTGTTTGTGCTCTCTGTTGTGTAAGTTTATTTGTTTTCCTGTTTCTTGTCTTTTTTTAAATGTATTTTTTAACCCTCTGTTCAGATACAGTCCTGACAGCATTAATAAAACCAGCATGCTTAGATGGCATGTGCGTCTGAGTGGGCAGTGTGATGTTTTAAGTGCTCGTTTGTTTCCGCTCTGCAGGCGGCTGTCAGAAGAGGCTCCGGGAGGACATCGGGTCTGATGACAGAGACTTCATCAAAAGGTTGAAAGGTGACTTTGACCGTCAACTCGCCCGTATCAAAGAATCACTGCTCAGATGATCGAAATCCTCTTCCTCTCACTTCTGAGGCGCAGCAGACACTTAGATTCAGGCTGATACACGTGGCTTACTGCAGCTTTATATTAAACAGAGTTCATCGCTGCAAGCTCGAAGTCACACAGGAGAAATGAGCAAGACTCTAATATAATGAATATTGATTAAAAACCTTATGTTGTGTACTGTAATTTAACTTTAAAGTGACTGAGGGGGCTCATTTATTAACCCAGTCCATATGTTTCTCTATGCTGTTGTGATATTTCCAAGTATAAAAATGTTTCCTATAAAGGGTTTATCAATCTTCTTCTCCTACAACTTCTCATAGTCGTTTAGACAAATTAGTTCATTGGTGTGGTGGGTTTTTATACACATTACAAGGCTTTTGTTGTATTTTCCACAGCTAAACTCTACATTACAGCTCTTGCAGCCTTAAAACAAGATATCGTGCAGTGCATGCAGAGAGGCAGCAGAAACTTGCTGCTTTCAGGGATGTTTGCATGTTTAAATATTGTATCGCTCATCCTGATCTGTGTGGATGAACAGTTGGTAGCTTTTCAGAGGCAGGTGCGGTTTCAGGCGATACATCCCTTCTAAACTTGCCGAGTATGGCATAAAGATTTAGTTGGAGCTGTGATGCTAAAACTTCTTTCTGCATAAAATGACTGAAAACTTAATTAATTACATCATTATCAAAAGATAAAGAAGGAATGTAAAGGGGACTGTATCGATATGATAGGACATGAACAGAGCCACATAGATGACTCCGCTTTAGTTGCTAAAATAGTCTGCTTTCTTGAAGGTCATAATGAGCCCTCATTTATCTGAAAAGTGCTTAAAAAGAAGACAAAAAGAGACGAAAACACTTATGCATAAGTGTAACTATTGCAGTATAAGTGCAATAAGTGCTAAGTGTCTGTCCCACAGTCAGACACTTCGAGTACTGTACATGTGAGTGAAAGTAATGTGAAAGTTCAGCATGGCTCTGGTTTCTGGATGAGCAGGGTAGCTGGGTTAGATTTATTTATGAATTTATTATTGTTTTATATTTTACTAATGCTATTTTTATTGCATCTTATGACTATTCCTTTTTGATCTTTGCTTTCTTTCATATTATTCTGGCCAAGAACCACAGTAAGGTTCTGGCCTTATTGGAAACTGCACATTTGGGTCTGAGGAATAACTTTCTACTTTTTAGATACAGAGCTAAAACATTAATTATTTATACTACTGTAGATACAGTTCCAAAAGTAGTGCACAGTAGTTAATTGCAAATTAAAAACTTTTCTATTCAAAAACAAAAAAACAAGATCTTTATTTGACCGAGATGAAAGTTAGAGACTAGCTTCAGCGTTTATTTAACACCGTATAAGCATATACATTTTTACACATAATATCCAATAACCACATCAGTATGATATAGTGATGTGACCAAAAGGTTATGAGAATGGATCCAAAAAGCCTTATCCGACTTAAATTTGGAAGATCTTCTGTTCACGGTCATCTTCTGGAGTTTCTGAAGATTTCGTTTTTAGATCATTGTGATCAAAACTCAAAACTAATGCAAAGAGCAAACATCCACTCCGTTTCAAACTGACCCAAATTTTATGAGGAGCATCATCACCGGGGATCAAAGCTGGGTCTCCAGATACAACCGAGCAGTCTTCAGCGGAAGAACAAAGGCAGCGCATCAGGCGAGGAGTGAGACGGGAAGCATTTGCTGTTTTTCAACATTCGCTTTGCACCAAGGATTCATTTCCCACTCGGAGACTTTCAGCGCAGAGTTTTGCTGTAATGTCCCGTACCATCTGATGGAGAAAACTCTGAGGAAATGCTCTGAAGTGGTGCCTCTGAACTGGTACCTGCCAGCGTGCAATCTCGTGCCAGCACAAAGTGCTTTGAAAACACTGGAGTTTTTTGGCCACACCAGCACAGTCTGTACTCACCACGCGTCTGCTTGCCAGCTTTGCTTCTCTGTGACTTTGTCCACTTCCAGAAAATGAAAATCTGATTGAAGGATCATTACTTTGACCCACTGGAGGAGATCCAGCACTCGTCACAGAGGTACAAGAGGGCATAAATGAATGATCTAAAAATAAGGCGCCACATTTGAACCTGCCAAATTTAAGTCGGATAAGTTCTTTTTTTATTTTATTTTTTAAACTTTTTAATAACCCATTCCTGGAACTTTTTGATTACACCTGAGCGTTCATAAGTTTAAGTATGAAGCAATGTGGTGCATTGACCACTGACTTTATAGAAATAAAATTCCTAACTTTGCCCTTTTTTGTTTGTAATTTCCCTTTTTCTTAGAAAGTTGACAGATTTTTTTCACACAAATTTAGTTCTTGTAGATAAACCCATTTTTATCTTTTTTTTTAAAAAAAAATAATGATTCTTCTTAATAATAAGCTGATTTTTGTTCACTCAGATTCTGTTTAAACAGCGGTTTGCCGTAATACTGTGACAGCGGTTTTTCCAGCTCTGTGAAGTTACTAAGGCGGTGGTTAATTTCTCCTGCTCTCGACGAACAGTTGAATTACCCCACTGACAAACGTAATTTTCCAGCAATGTGCACTTGTGCATATCTGAGTGGCAATTAAAGTGCTGATGAAGCGCTTTAAAGCGACTCGACCTTTGTCTATGACAAAAGAAGCGATGCTTAGTGACACCGCGCTAATGTGACGTCTTTGTTTGTAGGGACTGGCTGTTGCAGGTTGTGTCCTCTAGCGCTACGTGGATTCCTTTCCACCTCGATGACATTAAAAACTCTGGCTTGTCTTTTAATGGAAAATGGTGACATATTAAAAATGAGCACAAAAGATTGATCCTGTACAGGTCAAATTTGCTGCGTTGCACAGAGGCTGACTTCCCTGGAGAAAACGCTTCACAGCAGATAAGTGGATATTGACTGACGACTAAGAGATGAGGCTCCTGGTTCTGTGTGTGTGTGTGTGTGTGTGTGTGTGTGTGTGTGTGTGTGTGTGTTGGACGTGTGCACTATAGGTGTCTGTAAAAGAGGTCTTTGTGTAAAAGGTGGAAAAGTGAAGCACTGGAGCTGAAAGAAGTGAGCAGCGACGCTGATCTTTTCTCAGAAATCAGGACGCTTTGTTGTGACAGGGATCAAATCGGCCTGTCAGGCCAAAGAATAACACGGCACATTCACTTCAATCTCTGTATCAGAGGAGAGAAAATGGCCTGACCCTGCTGAATGTGATCCATTATAGGCTGGATGTGTGAAATCCAGCAGGCAGCGACGTCCGATATCTTCATGAGATCATATTAGGAATCCATTTTAGGAACCAGCTCATCCCCGTCACTGCATCTCAGAGCAGCGTCAGTCAGCAGCATGAAACGGGTTAAGGAAGACTTCTGGCAGCAGTGGCTTTTAGGTGAGATGTATCCTCGAAGCAGAAAATTGTGTGAAGTTATCAGATTTCCACAGAGCTGATAGAGAAGCTGGTGAAGCTTAAAAGACATTCAGCTTCAGAGAGTTTTAGGAATCAATCAGCTCAGGTTGACAGAGGTCTGTGTGACAGTGGCTTAATGTCAGATTTCAGTCCCGAACACCAGAACAGTGTCAAACCACCCAGATCTTTATTAGCTTTCTGAACGCTGCCTCCTCACAGAGGGTTTTGTGGCAGCTGTTTGGACAGCACGTACACAGGCGGCGTCTTCACCATCAACATTTCTCATTAGTGACGGGGTCTATGCTGTGACAGTGTGTTTATCAGGCTAATTTTTTAAGTATGGCATCTTCATCTTATCATATTTCTTGGCTGACATAACTTCATATGGTGCTGTCAGGACATGATGTACAGTGTTGTGTGGACCCCCTGCTGCGCTGCTCTGTTGACATATTACACAAAGTTTCACTCAAAACAAAACTTTTCACTGATTTTTGTTTTTGTTTTTTTGTTTCTGCTAATGAGACATTTTTCCTCTAGTTCACTCAAATACAAAGTATTGATAATTTATGTCAGTTTTTTAAATAATACTTTTTACTTCCCTACTGATGTCTGAAAGGATTTTAACTTTTTCTTGGTTCAGACCATAAAATCCACGTGCACAGATCACCCGTGCACGTGGGTGTTCAGACACTGAACGATTTCAAGGAACAAATAAAAATTAGCAAATAAACTTTACAGTTTCTCTGAAAATCTCTCGCTCAGCCATCCCCTCTGCAGTGAAGAAATCTCACTTTGAGATTTGGCTCAAAAAAAGGGGGAAAAAAAACATGTTT
>VVHJ01034260.1:0-28062 GCA_015107715.1 Tylochromis polylepis
GTGAAGGTAACAGGAACAACATCGGAGATCTCTGTCCAGAAGAGCGCAGTCCTAGGAACAGCTAAGATACTGCGCAGAACCCTCAAGCTCCCGGGCCTCTGGTAGAGGACCCGAATACCCCGTTTGAAGGATAGACCGCCCACAGGGGGGCGAGCGGGGAATTTTATATATATATATGCGTGTGTGTGTGTGTTTAAACCTATCATTTGAAGGGTATATGGTTTTAGAAGGCTCACTTCCAGGAGGGAAACTGCAACGCTCCAACCCCTTCTGGAAAATCTACTGTTGCCACATGTCTCTCCACCTAAGTATTAAAACAGCTACTGCGTGTGACAAGTTGACACATGTTATCTGCAGTTTGGGAAAGTCGTCCCGGAGTGGGAAGAACCAACTGACACAGCGGACTGAGGTTGCACGGGGATCCCATTCTTCAGTACCAGTGGGCGCATTATTTTTCCTAACAAAAAAAAAAAAAAGTACAGGTTTGTTTGCGTTATATATTAACGTGAGAGGAGTGCCGAGCATTCCAGTGACATTAGAAACCTTGTTTCTTTTGTGCTGGCTGTGTTTTTCTTGGCCTCTTCTTTGGTATTCGCCTAAAAATACTTAAGGTTTGAATCAGCCTTCAGGAGCTTTTTTTTTTTTTACTGTTTATTGTAATCTAAACAAAATTAGGACGTATACGTCTTTGCTGAGCACATACTTGGATATCAGATGAATCCGCTATTAAATGTAAAACACATAAAAACCCATTAAACGAGCTAAAAACAAGAAGCTTGACGTACGTGGTAGTAAAGGAGGAAGAGGACAGGTGATGATACCTGTGTATCAGAAGGGTGGTCTTACCTCATGTGTCCACTTAGAGATTTTCCCGTCAGCTGTCAATCATCCTGCCCCCGCAGACCCCGCCTCCTACGGAAACACAGGGGGTTGTCTGACACGTGATTAATTCAGTATGGCGGAGCTGTTGGCTGCATGGGGTTTTTTTGTTTTGTTTTTTTTTAACGGCACCGACGGGTCCTAAAACCCTGCTCCGTGGATGCTGTTAAGCAGCTGGAGAACAGCAACAACTCCCAGCCGGCACAGCTCGGTTCAGGTACTGTTTCCGTTCCGTGTTTTGGGGGGAAACTGTGTTTGCTTTGAACGTTTGGAGGCGCATGACTGAAAAAAAAGTTCGCGTTTAGTTCGAGTTAGTTCAAGTTCAAGTTTATCTCAGGGGTCGTTGCGCTTTGCGTCTCCTCGCAGTGAGCTGCAGTCGTGGGGGCAGCTCCACTTTACGCTGTGTTTCGTGTGGGTTTGTGGGGTGTTTCACAGTCAGCTGAAGGAAGCCGTGAGTGTTGCGCAATAGACGCGCCGTTGCTCAGTTTTAACAGTTTGTAGAAGGAAAAACAGTGTGTTGTGCAACATTGTTGCTCAGCTTTCGGTGCGGTGGAAGCGCGCTGTGTGTGTCTGCCTTCATGCTGAGTGTGAGGTGACAGCGAAGGGCTGCCAGATGTTCTGGGGAGGTTTGGTGCAAACAGGCACGCGCAAAGTTTTGTTCTTGTAGTTAAACGCGTCGGTTTGCTCCATATTTCCTCGAGTGACACGCAGACAGCACGTGTGTGTGTGTGTGTGTGTGTGTGATGGAGGTTTCTGCTGAGGTCGGACCGCGCTGCCGCAGTTCTGGCTGTAAACTTTGTCTCGGTGAAGTGTAAACAGAGCGGAGCAGCAGCAGGGCTGTGCCTGTGCTCTGCTAAATCTCCTGTAAGCTTTCGCTAGTGGAAACTATTCCCTCAGCATTACAAGCTCTGGAGCACTGCTGGCGCATGCTTGTAAACTCCTGGCCCCACGGGAACGAGGTCACAGCAGCCCACTAAAGAAGTGCCCGAGTTGTCCTCCTAAAGGATGAGTCCGCCGAGAGCAGAGACCAGACTGGTGAAGATGTAAAACGGCACCTTATATTCTTACTCTTTAAGAGCTGATGTTCAACAGTGTCTGCGACTGAGAACTCATTAGGCGTGTCTGATCTTCTGTAGCTTCAAAACGTCCTCATGTGGTCTCGTTCAGTTGTTTGATGATGACAGAGGGCATTACTTCATGATGTCAATCCACTGAAGGTAACGGCAGAGGGAAGATGATGGTGACAAACAAAGAAACAAATGTTTGTGAGCCGAACGTTCGGACTTCTGGCTGCTCTGAACAATCAGCTCTACACTGTTTTTCACTCTTGGCTTCTTGTGATGTCATGTAATCTCAGATACGCACACTGACTGTGAGCACAGCAGCTGCAACCTTAAACCTTCTGACTGTGAGGGGCAGCCAACCAGAAGAAAGCTGGTTTGGGGAGAGGTTAAATGGCTTATTAAGACAGTGGATAAACTGAGAGGTTGCAGCAAGGCCCACTGTAGGATAAATAAGGGTTATTTGAACTGTGGAAAAGTGACTTCTCTAAGGAGTTAAGTCCAAATATTGAGCTGGAATAAGTGGGAGAAGTTGGATGGATGGATGTCCCCTTTAAGAAGCATATTGTTGTACAAAGCAAACTCTAAACATGTCAAATAAAACTCCACAGGGCTGGCAGGCTGTAATTATTCTTTGGCCACATGAAAAATTCCGGAGGAAGACCGTATTATGGCGCTTTGGATTGCAATGCAAAGCCGCCACAAAAATGTTTTGTTTTGTTTTAAATAAATGGTTTTGCATGAAGTTTTTCTTTGTGACGATTACTTTCATTTTGTGTTCTACATGCAAAGAGGAAGTGTTGACATGGTTGTAGTGCATGGTAGTGATTTCAGTTATTATTATGTAAGTCACTTTCCTGTTTTCTTTGAAATGATCATGGGGTATGAAATATGTCTTGCAGTTGCTCTGGATTTTAGTCTTTGTAGACTAGTGATGATGATTTGTGATTTGCACTCAGATTGTAGAATCTGAGTGCAAATCTGAGTCCGACCCTTTGCTTTCTGGTAAGGACGCAGCTACCAGAGTTGATCGACCCACCCAAGACAGCTCTTGGAATTTGACCAGATGCTCTGCGGTTATTCTGTTTTTTGATTTTGATTTTTTTTTTTTTTTTTAACAGAAACCATGAGAGAGGGTGTACAGTCAGACGCAGGGGAAGCATAAATAATCTGGTTGGATTTCAAAATGAAACACCTGGTTTATTGCTTGTTTTGACTTTGAAAGACAGAAAGTCACCTGCACATTTGATTTGCCCCTTTGGACAGCTTTATGTGGGCTAAACCTGTGTTCTGCCCCTTACACTGTTCAACAACAAACTGGATCCAGGACTGCGAGTTTTTAAATCACCGTGAATTAATTTTTAAGAGTAAATTAGTCCATCTAACAAAACCTCTGCCTGGCTTAAACGCCTGCAGTAACTTGTGTCACATTTTAGACTTTTGTGTTTGCGGAGCTAAATTATTCCTAATTATACTGTGCAATGTGGGCTTCTGATGTGGGCAGCACGGTGGTGCAGCTGTGGGGGGTTTGGGTGTTCTCCCTGTGCCTGGGTTTTCTCCACAATCCAAAGACATGTGCATGTGTTAGCTCTGCAATAGACCAGCGCCCTTCACAGGGTGTAACTCGCCTCTTGCTGAATATCTGCTGGAGGATGTTGAATCTAGAGGAGTTGGTGTTTAAGAAAATTGGGTTTTTTTCTTGTAATATTTAAGCTAAATGAGACTTTATAGCACGATGCAGACTGGAAGTCCCGCTATTGTTAATATGTCAGCTATAACATGTCCACTTTAAAGAAATCTGTTACTGTTAGTGCCATGTGCAAGATGCCCTTTTAAAGTTTCGTAAGTGGTTGAAATGCTGTAATATTAGTCTGCATTTTCAAGCAGGACTTTGGGTGGTATTTGACAGTGAAGACAAAGAGGACTTCTGTCTGTCTGTAACACTGGGCTGATTGGGGTAAATGCAAAGTAACCAGTCTTTTCATCTTTTCATCAGGGAGCAGGCTCCTATAAGATGGCCTGCAATTTGTGCTTTTGTTTGTTTGAGTATGAACAGAGAGAATAATTTCCTGGTGTACCGTTTTTGTGTCAAAAATAACCACTGTGAGATTGTTTTGTATTTCTATTAGGAGGATTAACAAACTCAAACAATATAGATGGAAGTACAGCATGCAAAACAAAATAGTTGAGATTCCAACAAAGAAGAAAATCTGGTTGAGAAGCTTTGTTTGTATGATTTGTCCCCCAGCTGGTATCATCACTGCGCCAAGGAGGGTGTAGTGAAGAAAGATATGGTGGATGTATAGCAGCTGTACATCTTGGCCCAGATTCAGTACTACGCGTTAATATCATACGGAGTACATGCATCACACTTATAAGTTCCATGCTGGCTTGTAGTATACTCAGAGGGTTGCCGAAATCTCAAGATGTGTAGAATAGAATAGAATAGAATAGAGTAGAATAGCCCTTTATTGTCATTGTACATGGACCATGAAAATGTAGGTGCTCCACACCAACTGTGCTGGGATATAATATAAATAGGCAACAGCAGGAATAAATAGCAAACAGGAGAAATATGTACAATCAAGAGGGACGTATACAAAACAAGAGAAATGTAGACAAAAATAGGAGAAAGTTTCAGTAGGTGACAGTCTAAACTGTAGGTGACCTTAGACCGGCAAGCACACGGACCACCTACATCACTACCTTACCAAAGTTCACGAGCACTTCTTTTTTTTTTTTTCTCGTTATATGTCCTAAGTTTGCCTCCTTTAATCTCTTTATTAAGCTCATTTATCTTGGTTCCATTGTGCTTTGTGAAATTCTGGGTCTGACTTTCCAATTTCCTCTATTATTTAGCATAAGCTGGCGCTCAGAACCTTTGCTTGTTTGTGGACATTTTGTGGATGTTGTCACACTAATGGATTCTAATGGGTTCTATTAATGCCACTGTTGTGCTCGGAGACAAATAAAATGACAGGACCCAGCAATGCACAATCACCCAGCAGGAATTTGTAAACTGGCAAGGTCTTTCCACCAGCTCACTGCCATTCTGAATACTACTGTATCTTTGTTTTCAGTCTGTATTCATTTATTGTTTTATTTTATCATTCTCTTGATTGCACACAGTGTTTGAGAAGACACTAATATGGTTTGACTGACACTTGGGGAAATCGGCTGCACGTGAATCCTTCAACTAAACCAACCAACCAACCAATCAACAGATGGTTACAGTACATTGTTTTTTTTCTCATTTGGCTTACTGTTATGCAAGTTTATAAAAGGAAAGGAAGCTGGATATTGGCCAGAAAAAACAGTAAAAGTAAACAAGAGGAAGATTGAAAACAGTAAAAAAAAAAAAAAGGACTGAATTTTCAATGGGCAACTGTAGAGAAGCTCTCAGCCTCAATTGATGTGATTTGAAGCTTGACGAATCCTTGTGTTGATCTCATTTGGGCACTCTATGAGTTCATTGCTGTTGACTGTTCTCCAACATTCGGCTCCCTTATCCCCTGTTGGTGCCTCACAACTCCAATAATAAAACCTGTTTAGCTCTTTTGTTCTTGTCCTGACTTTGAACCTCTAAAATCAGTTAGCAACTGGCTGGCATTTGGGACAGGCATCCCTGTTTGTTCACATGTTGTTTATGTTACACTGATTGACTTTGTAAATGGCACTGGAGCTTTGGTTATACTCAAGCAGCATGGTCCAAATAGTAATTTGTCTATCAAACCAAAACTGCAGTTGACAGTTGCTTTTCATATGATTGTAGTTTAGGCCTTAATTCCTCTTAATCACCATGTGTTGCTTTTAGTTTCTGTTACGATCCAGCTCAAAAGCCGCAACATAAATATGGAGACAAATACCAGCATTTCACAGAGAAGAGGTTTTATTTTAAATTGCATAACAAGTTGGCTAAAGTAGCTGGTACCACTAAGACAAAGACTAGCGAGCCTTTACGAAAGCCTGCCTCAGGTATGCCTTTATCCACACCTGACTAGGTGTGGTCAGTTAGCAACAGCTGAACACTCTCGCACTGCCACTGCAAAGAGATTAGGGGCTGCAGAGGGGTGTAACGGTTTCACTTCAGTAACCTTGATTGTGCCATGTGCATTTAGAAAACTAGATGCACATGGCAACAGTTGCCATGTTAAAGTTGACACATGCTAACCATTCGGCGTTTTCCACGCGTAGACTTAACTTGTGCGGGCTGTAGGTCTGTCGGCCTCAGTATATTAGCAGTATATTTTTCATTATAATTTCTTTATTAGTCTGTTGGAATGACACCATCACTTTACTAGTAGACAGTCCCTTTGCACTTCTTCTCATTCTTTTGCTGCTAACCACCTTGTTGCAGCACTTCCCAGTTTGGGTTTTCCACACAGGTCGGCTGGCTCGCCAGGTGGCTGTTTTTAGCGGTCCTCGGTGCCATTCATCTGCTTACCCACCAAGAGTCTCCTACATCTGTATTTACTTCAATATCACCATCTGGGACTGACGCTGGCAGCGGTAGTCCTTCTTCGTCAGCAGTTGTAACCTTTCTCTGTAACCATGACCTGGAGCACAACCGGTTCACCTGCTGCTCTGCCAGGCTTACCGATTTAAAGTCAGAGTTGGAGTTACTTGCGTGAAGGACTCGGCAGCTTGAATATTTAATATAAATGGTATTTATCAATTAAGTTAAGACAGCAAGCATGCACACGCAATGCTTGCTTTCTACTCCCTCCCACCACAAAACCTCCTACCTCTGTTACGGTTGTCAAAAAAACTAGATTCTCAGATACTAACTTGACTGATAATACTATGAATTATGAATTAACACCATCTTTGCCTCCCTTTACTAGCAGCTGAAGTATTTGATGTTCACAACACTGAACGATTTTGAGAGGTCAGTAAAGCTTTCATGAACCATCGTAAATGTTAAACTGGCCGCCAAACAGTAATTTCAGTTGCTTAACTGTTAGCAGTTACAAACCCAGCCTCAGGGGATCACACACTAGTGTACGCCTAGTGTTGGTGTTGGTCCCAAGCCTGGGAGGGCTGCTTTTAGGAATTGCATCCAGTATTAAAATCTTTGCCAAATCACAACCCCATGGAAATAAGGGAGCAGCTGAAGGTATTTTTATTTGATAGCAACGTTAGCTGCCTGTTAAGTTATTAATTATAATGTTACAGACAGACAAGACTGACAATGTTTGCTTCCTAGCTTAAAATTGTCATTAAGGTAGCGGGCTGAGAATAAAATGATAACATTATCGGTCTTGCCTGTCTGTAACATTATAATGACCAGTGTGAAAACACTGTGTTAGGGAGCGCCAAAAACTAAATCATGACAATCTTAAAATATTTGTCACAAAAATATTTTACAATTATTATTATTTTTTGCACTATATACTATACATAGTAAAATCAAAAATAGTGTTGTCACTGTTTAAACGACATCTAACATTTCTTTAAAAAAACAAACAAATGGCAGATAAATAGCTATATAAATGCTATAGAAGAATCGGTCTGTTCATCAGTCACAGTATCAGTGTGCTAATGTTTGCGTTTTCTAAACCAGTAAGAAAGTGGGAGAAGTGTAACCTGATAAAACCAGCACACATTGGTAATATTTTGATCTAGAAAACATTCAGTACAGGTATGTTGATGTTAACCTTCAAGGAAAGACAGCAATGCATGCTGGGACTTTTCTAATATTAGCAAAAGAGTGCGTTGTTAAATTTAGACTTGTTCATTAGTATAGAGTGAAATTTCACTTTAACCAAAGAAAAGAAATTGGATATTGGCCAGAAAAGCAGTAAAAGAAGACAAAGATTGAAAGCAGCAAGAAGGATGCTGGGATTTTAATGGGCGGCTTTACAGAAGCTCTCATCCTCAACTGATGTGATTTTGAGGTTTTAGTTCTTGTGGTCACCCAGTGAACTCATGGCTGTGAATTATTCTCCCACAGTCCAGCCCCTTACACCCTGTCGGTGCCTCGCAACTCTAATAAAAACTCATATTAGCTCTTTTGTGTTTTTCCAGGACCTTGTCCAGACTTGGAACCCATCCTAGCGCTGAAATCAGTTATCAATAGGTTTGCAGCTTGGAAAGCCATCCTTGTTAGTGCACATTTTGTTTACTTTTCACTGATTGTGTCTATTAATAGCACAGCGGTGTTGGGTACGAGCTGTGGTACCTGTGATGGACAGGCCTGCACGCTCAACCATTGTGCATATAGCTATTTATTGTTTTTTTGGGGTTTTTTTAGGTAAAAGAAAAACAGTTTCAGGTAATCTGTCTGGTCTTATAATGGGGATTTTGGTTCTGATTCCCCTCCTAGTTTCATCAGTAATTAATTTTGTGAAACTATTAATTTAGAAAACCAACTCAACATGGAAAAAGTTGCCTCTGGTTGAGTGAACCATCGGCTGAGGATGCAGAAAAAGTGACTTTTCAGCCGGTGTGCTTCACCCACGTCCCCCATTATGCATATCTGGATATTTTATTTGACATTTAGATGAATTCCAACATTTTGTGACGTTAACCCAGTAATGAAAACAGCGACTGAAGATGAGTCAGTACATGAATAGAAGTAACGCTAAAATGGTATGTTATTTAGAAATAAAACACTGTATTTTAACCACGACCTGCACCACTTTAGGCTTGAATGTTTAGTAATGATTTGTACCAAAGCTTCAAAACGAAACTCAATCCTTCAGCTCAGCTGCGTTTAAAAGATTTTCAAGTGACTTTATTTGAAAGATTTTTAATGCAATATCCATGATGTTATTTGAATTTGTGTCCAACTCGGGTATCAGGTCTCAAGGTTAGGCTCGTGATTTTTATCTCCAGGCATTTCATCAACATGTACGTGGTTACTGTTTTGCATTTTAATGTGGAACATTGTGTCAAGTCGTTTACCCAGTTTACAAAGTAAAGTTTGTGACAAAGCAGTGACAGCTGTTATCCTGACTGTAGTCGTTACACAAGCTGTGCTGTTAGCAATATTGTTGTAGCTGTAGTATCAGTACATCAAAAATATGAATATTTTACAAAAGTTACTCTTGTTTTATAATTTATTTTAAAAAGGTAAAACCTTCATTCAGCATTCATTGTATGAAAAATTTGATTGCGGTTTGTAGCTCATGAAAATCAAAAATCCAGTATCTTAGATTATTAAGATATAAATTGGACTTTGAGTAAGTTATTATTCGCAAGGTTTAAATACTTTGTGTATCTCTCGGTCTAATGCTATGCATGCACGATCATAATCCTGGGAAAAACTGCTGACTTGACAGTTGTCCCGATGATGATCATCGACCTCCACAAGCCAGTAAGCTGTTTCCAGATTGCTGTATTGAAACATATTAATTTTAAAGTTGATATGAAAGGAAAAGTGTTAGTAAAATGAGGATTTTCAAGAAAACATGATTTAAAGAACTCGGGACGAGGCTGGTGTCACTGAATCTTGCATAGGCTTCTTCAGGAAAGGAGCGTTCCAAATATCCACCCACTCCTGAACCAGAAACCCTGTCAGAAGTGTCTTACCTGGACTGTTCCTCAGTAGTCTAAGCTGCTCTTTTCAGGTAAAAGTAAATTTTGGCGTAAAGAGGCACAGGATCCAATGGATTTGAAGTCCAGTTTGAAGTTTCTGTGATGCTTTGGGGTGTCATCTGCTGGTGTTGGCTGGTGTTGGTCAACTGTGCTTCATCAAGTCCAAAATCAATGCAGCCTTATACCACGAGATTTTAGAGCACTCCGTGCTTCCATCTGCTGATGAGCTTCATGCAAATCCTGATTTACTTTCCAGCAGGACTAAGCTCCTGTCCATTGTGGCAAAACTACTGTCAGAATAAGAATTAACAGTCATTTCTGTGAAGGTGCACACAGGCAAATTGTGACAGATATAATGCAAGAACTGTTTTAGGGTTTATACACCCAAAAGTGATGGAGTACAGGTTCTAATTCTTATGACCACAATCTACCTTTTCAAAGTGATGACAGTTTCAGGCTTTTTGGAAGCAGTGGTGGTTCAGTGATCAGGCTGTTCTTGTAGGTCTTTGGCATGTACTAAAACTGAGATTAAAATATTTTTTGAGGACGTTGGCTTTGAAAAGAGCAGTTTTGTTATTGGTGTCTTATTTAAATAAAGCAGGAAACCTCGTCAGCTGCAGGCACAAATGCAATTTTAACATTCAGTTAACGAATGCCTTAAACTTTAGTTATCAGTCACTGCAGGAGAAATTTCAAAGCGAGCAGAAATTTCAGAAAGTGAGCCAACACTGCTGGCCTCACTTCATTTAAGGCACACTTTATATAACTCAACAGCAAAGGACATTCTTATATGAACAGAATTGTCTCATTGTTTTAAAATTATATCAGCATTAAAAAAAACAAAGAATCTGTATATTACCCAGCCGTCGTTTTACACACTGAACTTCACAGATGAACCAGCTCCAGTCAGACATAATAGAATATTCTATCCTTGTCTTGGTGGTAGTAATAAAGCAAAAAGCTTCCCTTTGGGCCCTCCATGTTTATTTCAAGAATTCTGAGCTGCTATCACACTGTAAAGACTCTACACCTCAGAAACATGTCAGTCCATGGCATACAAGGCACTAATCCCATCGCCGGCTGAATAATTCATAGTCAATTAGGGCTGAGAGGCTGAGGCGGTCTTCATGGAACAAATGCATTTTCAATGATTCATTTCATGAGCTATGCAAGGGGTCTCTTAATTGTTGTTTACTGCTCACTATCCAACCACATGTTATTTTTATGCTATCGTGATTACTCCCGGCAGTGCTCAGAGTGCTTGGGAAATGAAGTCCATTAAGGGGTCCTGAGAGCTGTTTTCCTGTCAAGCACCATGAAACGTTTCCAGATTCAAACTTCACTGCACGAGGATAATAAATCTTATCCAGACGAGTCAGCCGGTGAAAATGAGGCGCTTGAAGAGATGCAGGTGATGTATTTTATGGTGCCACAGTGTAGGAAAAAGAAATATCTGCAGTGTTGTACAAGGATCCATTTTTAATGGGATCCCCGTAGAGTCATTAAGATTCCAGGAGCAAAAAAGAGGGAAAAAAAAGTGAAGTCATGTGGAAGTAGCATCACAACTGATAACAGATCAGTTTTACAATCTGCAACTGGCTGCAGTCAGTAAAGGCTTCTCTTTGAGCTCCATGGTGTATGTGTTTGGCAACAGAGAGAGAGAGCAGGAGGAGAAAATGCCTAAAGAGTGTGTGTGTGTGTGTGTGTGTGACAGACAACTCCTCTGACAAAAATAGGCGGTTTGAGCTGAGAATAGCACCACTGCCCTCCAGTTGTCACCCTGGCGACACCTCATGCCTCAGCACATCCATCAACACCCATTTTAGGTGTCCCTCACAGTCGCCTAAGTGTCATCAGTGTACATGTAACTAAACGTACACCCTTGTCAGGAATTCAGACTGACATCTACACCTCCCCTATTGTTGTTTTGCCCCGTGGCTTGAAAGATGCTGTGAAGAGCTGCACTCAACTCGAAGAGCGAATGAGAAATACTTCCTGAGTTTTGACTTTTGTCATAGCAACACATTCATCTTTTTCTCATAGTCACAAATGGCAGTTCAACTTTAACATTATCCCATCAGCACTCTAGTGACATTTTTTTTTTTTTCCCCTGCGCATTTGACAGCAATTAATAATCTGGTTTCTCATATGAATTTGTTCTAGATTTAAGGGATTGTTATGCTTTTTATGATAATTCCTGATAGCTGAGGTAAGAGCCTGGAGACTGTTGGCAGTAATACGTTTCCATGAAGTTGTATTTTTCTGTGCAACAGAACTGAGCGTAGGTATCTGACAGTGATTCAGTTTACCAGCTTTAAAGAGCGAGCGAGCGCGTGTGTCTGTTTGAGAAAGAGAAGGGAGCGCAGACGCACTTTTCCACGGCGGGGTTTAAATTGACTGATTGCAGCTCTCATTACCACATGTTTGTTTTCAGCTCTGCTGACACCTGTTAGATGTGACGGAGGTGAGTTTTAGTTTCTGCCAGTTGGGGCCGAAGAGTTAGAGGCCTCTCTATGCGTGTTTGTTTGCGTACCACTCGCAGTTTTGATTGCATAAGACGTACAAACACGAGGCAGTACCAATTTTTGTTCCCCTCTTTCTTCTGCTGTTGACTCAGAGGTGAGTCTAAGCTTTCATGAAGCCTCTGTTTGCATTTCATTTGGGTCTCTACTAGAGTCTTTTATTTAGGGAGTGACTTTCCCAGGCTGACCATGCAAACTGTGGAAGCAAACATAGTAATAGATGTGATCAAATCTAAAAATGCTTACAAAGGCGTGTTCCCCAGTAAGCTCAGATGCATAAAATGTGACAGATGTGTATTATTGTTGGCAGTGCTTAATCACCGATGTACACCTGCTAAACCAAATTCAAAGGCTTCTCTTTGCTGGGTGTGGCTCAGGCAGTGTGTTGATGACAGTTCTGATAGCGACTCGCATTACTCTGTAAACATGCTGTGATTTTAAGTAAAGCCAAATGGTTCAAGTGAATCACACTGATTTGATTAAAAAAGCATAAACGTGTTATACAACTTGCCAGTTTGTTTTCACTCCGTTCTCTTCCTTTTAGTCTCTGTTTTAAATTTGCTAGTGCACTGGAGGTTTGGAAGATCCACGCAAAGCTTTGCAGACCCACATGGACACGTTGTAGCCGCCTCCTGTCACTTGAGGGCAGTGTCAAAAATACGTGGACCAACCCGTCCTGTGGGCTACTCTTGTTACTGTTTGCGGCGTTGTTGGTCCTTTGGCTTAGCCCCTGCTGTGGAGAAGAGATGCCAAAATAAACAAAGAACGTCTTTGTAGTACAGCAAAACGGAGTGCTAAAAATAAAAACGTCTATTCAGTCAGCCTTCTTTGTACTTTTTCCTCTTCGTAGTTAACCCCGCTGTTGCTCCCTTGGATGTTCAACCATCAGCACTGGAGAACATCGTTCCTGTAAGCCCGCAAGCTGCTGCCGGAAGTTCGTCTTCACAGCCCCGGCATCGACTGGATTCCCACTCTCCCTTTCTCTACTAGATCTCCACAGAATTTAAGCTGTTTAACACCTGCACTGCTGCCCTGAACTTTTCTCTGTATAACTGAGCAGAGCAGTATGTCAAAAAGAAAATCTCCATGCCAGTTGGATTGAATATTAAAGAGTATTTTCTGAACCAGCTCCCCAGAGCAAAGGCTGTGTGATGTCCGATTGTGAGAATAGAGAGGGTATTTGTCCGGGGAAATTTTCTGCAAGCCATGTGTGTTGCCTGCTGGACGCACTCTCACCTAAACTGAACTCTGCGTTTCCAGCATTGTTGCAGACCGTCTCTTGCTGTGTGCTGCATGTGAGAAAGTGCAACTCAGGACAGTGTCCTAACTTGATTCTTGCCACATTTTCCTCACTTTATATCTCACTTTTAGTAACAATCATAGTTGTGAGACTATTTATAGCAGATCTACACCAATTATGAAGTTGCTGTTGAACATTAAACACACTTGCCTTTGTTTTTATCATTTTTCACTTTTTTAACAGCAATAGCAGAAATTGTAGTGCAGTTTACTTTCTAATTTTCAGCATTGTTCACCAACTCTGTGTCAGAATGTCCTGGACAGCTTTGTGCAAGAGGTTTAATGTAAATTGGGGCTGCAGAGAGACAGAAACTCTGAGCTGGGTTCATCAGTTCTTTGAAAGCTGGTTGGCATGCAGGGCTCTCTGTCCTTTTGTTGCCTGTGCAGGGAGGGATAAATGGCAAGACCCATAAACGGACACCGGCACATAGGACGCCTCGTGTAGAATACGTAGTGTTTGTTTTAATTTCGTTAAAAAACGGTGAACATATTGCAGTGATAAATGAGCGCCTGCATGAAATCCCTCGCTTTATTTGTATCTCCTCCTCACAGGCTGTTTGGTGAAGCAGTCCAACGAGGTCTTCACCTGTGGCACAGTGTGATGAATCCCTCCGTGTTCCTCTTTGGCCGAGCTGGGTAGCGAACGATGGTGACCACGGCAGAGGCGCACTGACACCCTCGCTCTCTCCTCTCTGTCCACATCGAGTCTGCACGAGCAGCAGCAGCCATAACAATGAGCTCCCACAGTTGCCAAGGTAAGAAATAAGAAATGTAAAATTTAAACACAGCAGTTTATTTTGAATAGATTTATAGCTGCTGTGTTATGGGAAAAGTGTATATATATATATTTCTTTTACTCCTCAGCACAGGTCTGGATTTTCTATTTTACTCGACTGGACAAAAGGTCCATTGTGTCCTCACTTCCCATCAAGCTCTGCTTGTCTTGGTCATGTTCAGCAAATTGATTTCACAGGCATTTATTAATTGTTGCAGTACTAACGATTCTGTGCGACACAATGTGGCTTGCTGGCATCACCTTCTACTCTTTTGAAATGTGTTTGGAGAAATGGTTGAGTCCTTGCCAAAAGGCTTTTCAAAGGGGTTTGCGTCAGAGGGGATGTTTCAGGTCGTCACATTACGGTGAAAACTGGCACGGCCCAAAGATATTTACTGATTTCTTTCTTGGTCTTCTTCCTGTTTTTTTTTTTCCCCTCTTTTTCTTAAATACGCTGGGTTATGCAAGTGATCGTTGGAGTGGGCCGTGTTTTCCTCTTTCATTTCCTTTTTATTTTGGTCATTTCTGTTCTCTGCTCATGCTTAGCTCATCAACTCCCTTCTGAATATATCACATAAATTTAACTTGGCAGTTTTGGTTATTTTATATAATTAATCTGACTTGATGACGTTTTATTCTCAATAATCCAATTTTAAAGGAAAAATAGCCATACAAAAAAGTACAGTTGTATTCATCGCATGTTTTTCATTTCACTTTTTGGAATTTTTACATCACGGCTAGCAATCTGCTGATGGATAAATCTTTTGAAAAACAAATGTCAGCTGTTATGAAACGAAATAAAAAAAAAAATAGGTGAGGGATGATTGTGTTTGCATTAGGCCAAAGCATTCATCTGCCAGACGTTCCTTCTCTTTGGGGAGCTCAGAAATTAAGCTCTCATTGCTCAGTTTCACTTCATGTTAGCAGTTCATTTTCTCCTTGTCGCCCTTCAGTTTGTGCACTTCTGGTAAAGCCTTTTTCACATATGACAGATCATCATTTCCTATTTTTTTAGACCACCACTTAGAGGACTAAAGAGCCTTTTGTCTGACTTAAACTTGGGTGGCAAAGGCTGGCATGTTGACATGCTACTTGGCATTTTGGAACTGGGTTTATGGCCTTGGAGGCAGAGTTAGAACACACACACAGAAAAACTCTCTCTTATCCCTGCAAGACCTTCCCCTTCTGTCTCCCCCCCCCCGCCCTCGTCTCCTCTCTCCAGCAGCAGTAATCGGTGGCAGTCCTGGCTGAGGGGGATCTTGCGTCAATAAATCGTCATGCATAGCGACTCGCCGGCCTGGAACACAAACAGAGAGAGGGGCCGTCTGCTGCTGGAGGCCTTTTATAGCTGGTTAAAAAAGCTTTGAGACCTCTAGAGTCGAACCAGCAAAAATACTGGCTGTTGTAGGCACTTGGGTTAGAGCGTATTGTGTAGTCTCAGTCTTGTTTTTACCTCTTGGATTGGCCCCAGCCTCCACGTCTGTGATGATATAGATGTTGCTGTTTAGTAGTTATGCTTTATGTTTGCAGTCTGGACAGAATGTGTAAACAAAGGAGCCAGAAACTTTGACAAAGTGAGACCAAGAAAACTCCCTGCTGGATTTTTTTTTTTTTCTTGGCTCGAAACCATGAAATCCTGGCGGCATCTTAACGTGTCTGCTTCATGTCCCCAAAAGCACCTCAGACACTTCAACGTAGTAGGTGTGATGACATTCTTGACTAACGTATCACTTTCAACACGACAACCGCTTGCTGTAACTGATAGTTGGCGCTCTGAATATGGCTTTTTAAGGTGTGGAGCTTCCATGCTAATCAGCAGTGAAGCTTTAAGAGCCTTTAAGCAGTTGGGGGAGATGAAACGATCACAGCATTGGTTAACAGACCATTCACACGGTTAAAGATGAGGGCCGTGCTGTTGTTTTAGGTTTACTTGTGGGTAAAATAATCGCTCGGAAACAAAGCCCCAAAATTGAAAACCGACAGCCTTACTGGTAATTGCACATTACACACATGATCATTTTGGAGACTTCGCCTAACCTCATGCAGCAGTCACCTGTACATAATAATATTTTACGTCTCAAATTTCATTTCTAATTTGCTGCAGACGTTGGCTTAAATCGTCGCCGTCTCCAAGAAGGTAGAGACATCAGTACGTGCTTACATGGGCTCCCTCCTGCTACTCTGGCTTTCTCCCACAGTGCAAAGATATGCGTGGCTGGGTTAACTGGGAATTCTAAATTGGTAATTAATTAAATTTGTAGGTGTGAACGTGAGTCTGAGCGGGCTGTCTGTCTCGCTTCCTGTGACGACGTAATAAAGCGAATCAACGGTGGACCCACATTTCCTTTCAGTGACACACACAAAATAAAAGAAGTGATCACAATAAAGGAATCGCACCTCCTCAGTCTTTTTTTAATTTAGACTGTTGGTTTAAGGCAGATGGCTGTGAATTATTCATGTTTTTGGGATGACCACAGCCATGTGTAGATTTTATCCCAGAGATTATTCAGTATCAGGGAGGAAGGATGGCACAATAAGTGCCTCATAAATGATGCTGGAGTTAAAAGCAGATAAGACTATTTTTTTTCCCCCTCTACTGATCAAGGCAGTATCTTAATGATTTGTGGGTTTTTTTTCCTTACCTCTTGTCAATTTTGTCTGGTTCTAGCATTTTGTAGTGTTGCTAATGCCGCAGTTTTAAAATAGAAACGCAGGGTTTCATTCTTTAGTCTTTCCTGGAGGGACTGTTTCCTGTCAGAATATGAGATACGCGTTTAGGCCTTTGGGGTCAGCGCATTCCTCTAACAAAATTTAAGCCTAAGTATTAGATTTAAAGGTAATCAAAGGCAGCTGCTCTGCAGTTTATGCTCCTGCATTTGAAATGGGGGTAATTTTTAATTCTTTCACTTGCCCTTCCTTCTCTTCTGTCACTCTAATTTCTCAGTCTCTCATTTTCTCTCTGGCTCCAGGTTTTAATCAGAAATTGTAATAAAGACTCTCAGTGGGAGCTATCAAAAGCATGCAGTGGTGGATTAGAAGAGAGTGGCTAGCCTGGGCCAGGCCACTGGAAGTGAAGCATAATCTTCAAAAAGGGAGCTTAACACCTGCCGGTCCACGCTGATGATTCCTCATTTACAGAGGCCGGTGTCGCAAGGAGAAGGCTCGGGGTGTTAATTGATGGTTTAAGTCTGAACGTTTTGAAAGTTGTCTAAAGATGACTGAAGTCGACCGAGTCGAGAGGCAGAATGAATTAAGCAGGAGCTTAATCAGAGGAAGTTATCAGGGAAGTTGAACACGGAGCGAGGCGGTTCAATTCATCTGGGCTTGATTGCAGCCGCGCACAGGGCAGCCACTGCTATCTAGTAAGAGCTGGAGGAGCACAATAGTACTCTCTCCTATCTGAGCCTGATTGCTGCATTCAAATCACGCAGCACGGTTATTGTTCTAATTTATCCTTGGCTCTGCAGAATATTTCTCAATGGAGTGATGGATTGGAATGAGAGCTGAACCGGACTAAACAGAAGCATTTTTAGGAGAACAATGGGAGCTGCTGCTGAGAAATAAGATTACTGCTTCATGATTGTCTTCCCCTCTACAGTTTTCCAGACTATTCCATTCAAGTAGTCTCATTGTCAGATGAAACAAGTGTGCAGTGCAGCCTTCAGAAGAATTTATTAAGCATTCAGAGATTTGCTGCTGCTGGAGCGAGAAGCTCGGTACTGAATTGCGGTTTTGTGGGGTTTTTTTTGTTATCCGTAGTGTTCTTCCACATAATTAAAGATCACTTCATAATTAGATTATTTTTAGGGCTGTTTTTGGTAGCAGTGACAATGTGGTAATGGGGTTTTCACTTCCTCTGATACCCTGCCTTCTGTGTTGATTTTTTTTTTCTTTTCTTATTTAGTCTTTCAGCGGCCCTGCTAGTAAACGAGGCTGTCCTGAAATTTAATACTTGCTGCATGTGACATTGCTTTGTGGGGAAAAGCAATGAAATGACAACACTGTGGTTTTTATAGGAGTGGTACAGTCATGACTGTAGCTTATAGCTGAGACCTGACACAGGTATTCCACGAGCACGAGCTGACCTTGTATGTAGTTATAGGATTTTGATGGTACCCCACAGCCCAGATGTCCAGTCTGGCATAAGTAGTGAAATGAAGAAAATGATTGACCTCTAAGATTAACGCGTGAGGATTCACATCTGCTGCCAAGCTTACGGTAGAAGTGAAATGCAGGAGGGCCCCATTGTCTTTAAGACCTCTGCCCAGCAGAAAACTCTGAAAAGAGTATCCATGTACTGCTGTATTTCCCATCTGGATGTGGGATGAAGTCTGCTGGGTTCAGCAGGGGACAGCTGAGAAGAGGGAGGCGGGTCAGGTGGGTCTCTCAGGATGTAATCCTCCTGCTTCTATGAACAAAACAAAATCAAAAGTTCCAGCAGTTACACAATCCCTTTTAGGAAGGACTCTGTGCACCCTGGATCTCTCAGGGCAGAATGAACTTTTCCAGGCATTAATCCGAGGATAAGCCCCGAGTCCCTCTAACTCTGTGTGCCACAGTGTGCTAAAAATGCATGAAATACCCCACGGAGCTGCTGTGTTCACTATGATTGGCATTCCCCTGCAGATTTGTACTTGTGGTACCAGTTTGGTGGTTTGAAAAAGCAGGTCTTGCCTTGCAGGAAAGTTGCCTTAAAAATAGAAATGATGTGTTTCAGAAACAGTTGGGTGGCTTTGCACCGACTCAGTTCCATAGATTAAGATTAACTGATAAAGCAGTCATCCACTCAGACCACAGTCTAAACACTCTTATCTCAACTCTGCCTCTTTAGGTTTTAATGTAGGTCTGATAAAACTGACATTTAACAAGGTTTCTATTTGCTTTGCTGATTAATGTCATGGATGACGGATAAAGTTTTAGAAATGACTAATTCATTTAGCAGAGGAAGGTAGATAAGAGGGTTTATTTTTAGATTGAAATGTTTGTTTTAATACTACACCAATATTTAGAGACTGTCACTCATATTAGAATACTTTCTTTTGTAAACTTGTTTTTAATAGTCTTGGTGTATCTTATGGAACTTTTATTTCATTTTATTTTATTTTTAGTGGATCAATTATGATTGTTCTTATTTTCAGAAATATACTCTATTACAGTTATTGTTATGCATATCAAACACGGTCAAGATATGTACGAGCAATCTCAGGGAGCTAAAAGCTCGGCTGTCAGACTTCTCTAAACGCTTTCACTGTTTTATCAGTTGCTTAAAGGTTCAGTCAGTAATTTTTGAGGTTATTAAATAGATAAAAAGGTATTGTATTCTTAATTATAGTGTGTAATTACATTTTCCAACAAACTCATGCATTCTCATGAGTTTGTAATTAATCTCTTTAAAAATACATAGGTGTGGGTTTGCAGTTTGTGGAAGCTGTCATGTTCCCCCACCATATTTAAATACAGCGGCTGGGACAGAGATTAATCCGAATAGTTGTGTTTCTGGTATGTGGCTAAAACCGGCCACATGCATAGAACACCAAAGGTGGAGAAGAAGAGAACTTGTATGCATTCACTTTCCATGCATTGACATTTAAATTGGTGCCTGCATCCTCAGATTTAGGATGTGGAGGTTTATACTTATGTTTTATCGTTGAACGAGCCCCAAAGAAAGTACAAGCTCCTCACCTCAAGCCTCATGTCCTGAAGTGAAGTCAGGGTCTAACACATGCAGAAGTCGATAAACATGTTTACAAGAGCCAGCTAAAGGACAACAACAGGCTATAAGCTAACCGTGCCAGCTAATATTATGCTCAGGTATCCTAAAAATCACACTTTTGCTCTGATTACATTCTCACATCATATGAGAGTTTATTCACTAAGCGTCAGAGCCCAACAATGTTACATTCACTTTAAAGACAGTGTTACTAACGCTGGCTAACAGCAGCTAACGGAGACTAACAGCAGCTAACTGAGGCTAATAACAGCAGCAAAAAGAGCAGCGCTTATTGACAGAAAACAGCATATTGTCATCAAATGATCACTCATCGACTTCTTTCACAAAGTTTACACGTGGATGTTTGTCTCCAGAAATTGACAGCTCAGGTAATAAAGGATCACTTCAATCTTTTGTTTGTGAGAAACAGCCAATCAGATGAAGGTGGGGTTAAAGGGAAGAGAAGCTAAAACGGCTTGTTCCAGATAGCGGGTGTATTTAGAGATCCAGGATATTATTAATAATGATTTTTGTCATGTGAATCCTGCATGGAAGAATACCAAAACTATGGAACTGGAAATGAGTGTAATACATGACCTTTAAAATATATATCTGTTTTTTTGGGGGTTTTTTCTCTGTGTTTGTGGAACTTTTGACTGTTCTCGTCTTCTCACTGTGATACTCCCCAAACAATCTGATCCTGGTTAACATCATTTAAAGTAGCAGCCTAATCTTCACAGAGTTTTGCTAGTTGACATCATTTCACAGCATTGTATTCATGATTAATTCACAGAAACCTCCTTCTCTCTCATTCCTTTCGTCTGTGAGAAGATAATGTCTCTATCAGCACCAGCCAGCAGCAGTAGGGCGTTGTGCCATGATTCTGCCATGTGACGGCTCTACTTTGAGTGGGGTCTTGTTGCTTCTAGCCTGCTCAGAAGGTCATAATGGAAACAAACTGGTCCTAAACCTTCCTGCCTATTGCTTTCACTGAACAGTACTACAAACCAACCCATTCCAAGGGGGACTTGACATTTTTTAAGCAGCACTACACAACCAGTTCTCCAGTTAACTGATGAAATTCAGTCTGCAGTGAGAGACCAATCCTAATATGGCACAAGTGACTTTGTTGAGGTAGAGGAAGATGATTTCAGACGTGGAGGTTTCTGGCTTTATAACTCGGATTCATCTGGGGAAATCAGGGTTGTTTAAGTGAGTGTATTATGTTCCTCTTTCAGAGCCGTGTGCTCACCAAGCCTTTTGAACTCCTACTGCTCGAATGGAGCTGCTCAGCTGCCAAGAGTCGACTCCTGTGGTTGCACTTGGCAGCTTGCATGTGTGAATGTGTGCAATCTGAAGCCTTTTTTTTTGAGAAATACTGGCTCCTTATTAAGTATGCCTTAAATAAATAGCAGGTAGGATTGCTTTTCATAAAATTTCTTCCTTATGACATTGCAGTGATGTTACCAATCAAATTAAAAGCAAAGCTATATTTAGATATCTTGTTTCCATTGCCATTCATGTGTGTGTTCCACCTTTTAATGTAATAGAAAAAAACAGATCTTTATTCCACTGTGGAGTGGAAAGATCCTCGATTTGTGTGATCCTTTTTGTTAGCATCAAGCTGCTTGAGGGCTGCAGCACATATTATCGGTGTTTTGGATAAATACGCTTGCTATTTTGGATGTGGAGTGATGCATGAGTGGGTGGTTGATATGCAAAATGTCAAGTTTATGGTTTCAGGTATATTTAGCCACACTGCAAAGACCTCTGAACTTTTAAAGAGTCAGATAAAGATGAAAACACGACCTTAGTCCACTGCCGATCATTGGCGAGCTGAGGGGAAAACAGGAGGAAGAAACTTTGAAATTACACTGGTGTGTCACTACTCTGCTTCATATGCTATAACAGCACTTTTGAATTCATTATGCTAATGATACTAAGCCATCTTGTCTTCTCATCGTTGGTCAGCTGCCACTGATTTCACTATATGAAATGAAATTATATTGGCTGTGCTTAATTGGGTAATAATTTGAACAGAAACTAAACTCCTGGGTACTCTCTGGTTGTGTTTTAGTGCTCTATGTTGATTTGATAATGGTAATTCAGAAAGAACAATGGATTGGCTGATTTTTATTGATTTATTTGATGAAGTTCTACTTTTAAAAGCAGAACCTCATCAAGAGCAGCAATATCTTGTTCAGCATTTCTTGACCAAGCAGCAGAAATGACAAATAACACAAAATATTCCTCTTATGAAATATTTCCCAACAGGCGATCTTTGAAAACTTGAGCCACACTGTTTGCCCGAATCAACTAGTCTTTGTGAAGCAACCACTGGCTTGCTAATGTGATAGAAGTGGGATTCATTTGTATTTTTTTTAACATAGGTTAAGACAGGACGTCTTCGGCGTCTCGGACTTCAGCTAGCCACAGCCCAATTTTCATCAAAATATATTATAATAAACTCATAAGATCATAAAACGCAGCATTATCTGGCATACCCGTATCACCAGAGGCTACATGAAGCCTTCACTGTGTGGAACGAGGAAACTTCCTGAATTAATCCATGCGAGATCACCGAGTTCAGCCGCATTCGTCATCAGTCAAATTGCATGTAAATGAGGTTTGTCGTCCTCCCACTTCGTAATTTACCAGATTTCTCTTACATCCATTACCACAGCGTAGCGCGCTCATTTCTCCAGCTTTCAGAGGCAGCAGCCTATTAGATGAATGAAGCAGCAAGAGTATGCTTAGACTTGGTGTTGGCTAGATAAATGAGCTGGTATAAATGCACTAGTTGCATAAGAAATAGGACTCACTGTGACCTGTGAGTTTGGAAGCTTGTTAACCGGAGTTAACTCTAACTCTGAGAAAGATTGTAGTTTATGAAAGGTGTATTTGCTGTGTGTCTGCATATATTGAATATAAGGAACTGTCGACTCTTCTCTTGCTCCTCTGTAGCTCAGTGAGATTTCACTGATTGTTGAGCTCATGCTAAACTATCTCCTCTTTGTCAGGCCGACAATGATTTTGTCTTTGTGTCTGCGTCTATCAGGCTCTCTGTCATTCTCACACGATTGCAACGGGAGCTAAAGCTCTCTTAATGAGCATCCGTGCAATGACAAGCCACACAGCAAGCATTTCGCTCGCATGAAAATGCCGAGGAAGATGCTGACACAACGTGTAACACATGCAAACACCACTTTTTCCGTGGGAACGTTTATTTGACCTGACAGAGATGCACACTCAGAGGATTTTTTTGCGGGGACTGAACAGTTGGTTAACACAGAAACTAACACTCGGACAGTGAAGACCGCTGTGGGTGTTGGAAAGTTAAAAATATGCAGGTATTTTAAGAGGGTATTTCTCAGTTCTGATGCTATGACGTGTCTTTTTTCTGCCTCTGTCAGTGCGCCCCAGAGTGGATGTGGCTACAATGTAGCTTGCCGTCGCCAGTGTGTGAATGTGTGTGTGAATGTTTGGATGACTGAATGTGTAAAGCGCCTTGGGGTCCTTAGGGACTGAGTAAAGCGCTATACAAAATACAGGCCATTTACCATTTCTAAAATATTTTATTGATTTTGAACCGGGGTTCATTCGAGATATCACTTGGATGAGTGATGAACCGTTTCTCCTACTGAAAACGTGACGTCCAGATGAACAGGATCAACTTTTTGGGATTTCCTTACCTGGATGGTTGAGCATTCTCCAAGACGGATCTATCGAGAGCTGTGCAGAGCAGTTCATCCTGTCAAGCTTGAAATATTTGACATTTAAGACATTTGAACCTAATACGAAAAGTAATTCCTCGTTTATCGTTAGGCTAACCGTATTCGTATAAATCGGCTGTAATGAAGTAATCACAAGTTTATGTTAGTGCAGGGTTCCTTGAGGATTACTAGTGGCAGGGCAAAAAAAACAAAAAACAGGGAAATATGCTTTTGATCTATTTATAGACCCTATTAATAGACACCAGTTATCCACCCTCTCCAGTGTTTTCCTCTCCCACAACTGTATTTTATTTAGAGAACAAAGGACATTTTGTTGAGAGCACAGATCTAATGGGGCCCTCATTCCTTTTTTTTTTTTTCACACCAGACACACAGTAGGCTCATACCAAAACATAAACAAGCCACATCAGAGACCAGTCCCGGCAGTGAGTTCCACTGCTGTCTTCGTGGTGGTAGTTTTCCATCATAGAATCGATTTAATTGCACTGCGAGCACCTTTGAATACCGCTTTAAGGTCCAGGTGCACAGTGTTGCTCTGGTCTCACCCCGGTGATGTTATGAGCTTGGTGTTATGTCTTTATAGGCGGATCAAGGCAGCCTGTTGCGTTACTCGGTGAGGTGAAGCCCTGTAATAATGTTGGCAGCAATCTAAAAGCAGCCCTAGATTACAGTGCCCGAATGACATTGTTACTCAGCCTTATTGCCGGTGAAGCGTCACTTAATGTGCTGCAGGTAAGACGGATGGCTACAAATATTTGCACATGGTGATTCATAGATTCTTAACCATTTTCATATATATATATATATATATATATATAATATATGACCTTAAAAACATACATTTGCTCATCAAAACTTGTGGTCTGCGATAGTGAAACCTCAGTTCCAAATCAGTCTTATAAAGCTTCCTGTTTAAATATTTTTGGTCCTGAGCTGATTTATGTATTTGAATAGTTTGGCGGTTGGTTTAAAACCTTTGTGCTGATATGCTGTTTGGTTTTCACCAGATGTGGTGCTGTGCACGATGGGCGAACATCAACACTTTGGTCTCATCTGTCAAAACGACATTGTTCTAGAAGTCTTCTGGTTTGATGTGATGCAGCTTTGCAAACCTAAGCTGCGCTGCCATCGTCTTGTTTTAGAGAGAAGAAGCTTTCTCATTGCAACAATTGCAAACAAGCAATGTTCAGTCTTTTTCTTTTTAAAGATTGTATTGCCATGAATTTTAACATGTTGAATTTCTGCTTTTGTAGAGATGGTCACACTTGCTATTAATAAAGTGATTTGATTAACAGCACCTGGCTGCTGCTCACTCTTTATTTCTGTAGTAAGGTTGTACTTTTCACATGACTGCAAACTTTCTGTGAAAATTTCTGTATCACATGACGACACATTCGTCCTTGAAGTTGTTAGATGCGATGATTTGGTGTCCTGGATTGTGTGGCATTGGAAATGCATTTCCTGAACTGGGTTTGAACCAATAACCTTTTATCCCCTGGATGACATTCAGAGGCAATCTACTAATATTCAGGCCAGAGAAAATATACAGCTTTCCATTTTAACTGGCAAAGGTCAGGCTGGACACAGGCCTCGGCTATTGAAGGCCCTTTTGTTGCGACCACAACAAACAAGCAAGCCATTCTCAGCTCTGTGCTGGCGTAATTATGCTGCATAAAAACAAGCGTGACGATTTTAATTGTAATTAGAGGGGGAAAATTGGTGAAGGGACTGAGCCAACTGTAGGCAGCGCATTACTGTATGTGTGCATTAGTGTGTCAGTGTGGGTCTATTAGTATTTGAGGACATACTCCTTGTGTATTTGCCCTGGGCAAGCACAGTCACAGGCCCTTTCATTTTTTCCCTTTTATGTGAATAATGAATCCATCGCGGCTGACACTTATTGAAATGGTGCTTCAAAATCAAGCAGTCAAAGGCCGTAATTGTAGCATGTTTAGTCATACTGTGGTTAGAGTGAGAGTGTTCCAGAGAGGTTGTTCTACCTTTGTTCAGCCAGTTGTTCATTGGTATTAGTACATTCTAACATTTCGTTGTGAGCGTGTTGTCTTTCTGTCATAAAATCTGTAGTGAACTGAAGTTAAGTTAGTGTTGTGCATGGACGCATGAATAGTCAGTCATTCACTACATTGTGTATTTGGGGACCAGATCCAGCTGTAAGGCAGCACCTTTATCACGAGCACAGTGGCACAGTGGCACAGTGGCAGTACACTTGATCAAAGATGTCTGATAGTGGGAGAAACTGGAGCGCCCAGACGAGACTAGAGCAAGATCTTGGCGATGGTGGGAAGGAAAACTCCCTTTTAGCAGGAAGAAACGTTCTGCAGAACCAGGCTCTGGGAGGGGCGGGCATCTGCTGCCATTTAAAGAGAAGTCAGGGGATTATCAAAGTAATTAAGGTTTTTAGATATTACAATTGGGACCAAAGTAGTAAGACGACGGCCCAAAAGACCTGTGCTGGCCCCCTCACAGCCAGACTGCTGGACAAGGTGACTACAAAAGTCTTTCATAAGCAGTTTTGGAGCGATGGCGCGTTTTTCAAACCATGGAGTATATTTACTAGGTTTAAGGCACAATAACATCTAATGACATTGGAAGGAAACATAAACTATCCTAAATGGCCACATGTCTAGTTTTCTGTCAGTATACAAAATACACCATGAGAGGGATTTTAGGTCATACTGCATCACCTTACAATGAACATGTTCTTAAAGCTGTGTGTAAAACTCAGCTTGTGTTTCTAAGGGATTGTATTTTCTCCTCCTTGCCACAGACAAAGCATGATCTTACTCAACCCATCCCCTCTCCCACATCCCCACATTTGCTTCAGTCAAACGATTTATGTCTAATTACCGGGTATAAGCTCTCCACTTCCTCTGAAAGGCTTCATATTAGAAACCAAATCTTATAATTAACCCATCCTTTCACATGAAAGTAATGGCAATGCTCTGCCTTGTCAGAGGCCCATGTTGACAGTTCTGTGATCTCAGCACAGCCCTTCCGAACACTGCCTCTCTAAATATGCCAGGCGTTTAGGGAAAGATGAGCTGGCTAATGGACTGCTTACTAGTGGAATGGAATGAAGAGATTGACCTTGAAGGTTTTCGTTTAGTTAAGTCGTCTGAACAGAGAAAATCTCCTCCAAGTGGGAAAGTAAGGAAATATGATCCAAATGCTCTTTCATATGTGCCTAAATGTCTGTTTAGTTTAGATTAATTACACATTCTACACAACTGCCGACTTATGGGGCAGAAAAATCAAGCCACCATGCGTGTGCCAAAAACTGCAGTTCCTGAAATGTCCACTTGAGGCTGGCTCGTTAAGTAGCTCACTACCCATAAACAACGATATTAACAAGTTCACAGCCTTATTGGAAGAAAGCAAAAACAAGTTACTTGCTGATTTTTCACTTTCTGCAAACCAACATAGAGGATGATAGTTTTTAGATATCTGCTATTTGACCACAGCATAAGTGGTGCAGCCGTTAACGTTGTTGCCCTGCAATGTCACAGTAAGAAGATTCTGGGTTTGAACCTTCTGATCACCGCAAGGTTTGTGTTTGCAGTTTGCATGTCCCCCCTGTCCTTCCTCCTGCAGCCCAGAGATATACATGCTAGCTTAAACAGCGATTCTAAATTAGCTGTAGGCATGGATGCAAGCATGTAAAGCTCTTAATGCATGGGGTGAAGTGGTGTACATGTGTGGAATAAGCTTAATATGGCTTGAAGTGAAACTTGCTTCTCTAATTTAGTAGGTTAATATGAATCGGGAACCTTTTTATTATATAAATGCCAACCATTCCATCTTAGTAGATTTTATTAAGAGTTAAAGTGTGTATTGTAAGAGGTGGTGCCACTTTGAGTGGACTTCACCTTATCTTATTCTTCTTCTGTCTAAGAAGTCTGTGTTCTACATTTGGTGAGCAATACTCTTGTATTTTGCACTAATTAGCAGACGTCTGTCTCTGAGCGAAGACTCAATACGTCTATGTAGAGCTGCGCGATATGGACAAAACTTTATATCACGATATATGTAATTTTATATCCCGATAACGATATATATTGCGATATAGTATAAATTATATAATTTTTTTTCTTTTGTGTCCCTACTTGCTACTTGCTGGCAGCATGTTTTGCATATTCCCACAGCCTGGTCGGTGTCAGACTTTGCAAACCCGAACCACTTCCAGACAGTTGAACCCCGACAGCCTCTTTTTGGCACCACTTCCTCCTCGGGCTCTATATTGTCTGTATTGTCAGCTCCGCGCTCCTCTAAACTTTCGGAGGAAATCTCCATCTCCGCCATGTTATTTATGTCCATGCTCTTCTGTCAGTGTCGTAAACCTTGCGAGTTACGTAAAATGCTACCGCTAAGTAGTAGCATATGCCGCAATTACATTAGTGTACAACGTGTAATTTTAACGTGCAACGTAACGAACATGTTACACGTTAAAATTACCATATATACGATAGAGTGCTCTATCGTACGGTAGACATTTTTACATCGTAGTACGATATATATCGTAATA
>VVHJ01034261.1:0-10226 GCA_015107715.1 Tylochromis polylepis
CGACCATCTTTGAACAGAGGAGGTGGTTTACGACACCAACTGTCTGCTATCTATAATCCAGTTTTGAGATCCCTTCCCAGATGCCTTAACGCCCACTCACATCCTGGGCCGTTTGACCTCAGGTAGTCACATGATAGGGTGGGGATAGGTCTCACAATGGGTTCACCCGAAACCTTGGCTGATTGTGACCCACACCTGTTTTCACACCTGGGCTCATGTGATTAGGTAGAGGATCCACAGGGGGTCCATGACCCTCTTGGGAGACCCTCCCATAAGGCTTTAAATCTGGGACTCTCCACCATTTGTTAGCACTGAAGAAGCTTCTCGGATGAGAGTTGAAACATTTTCAAGAAACTTAAAGAAGTCCAGACGCTTTTCTTTCCAAGCTCCTCAGACTACAATGACCTGGATGACTGAGAACCTTCATAGACATATTCCGGTAACATAGAGGTCCATGGGAAAACAGCCTTCTGCTCTCTTGTTCTGTGATCTCAGTAAACACTTTCCTAATAAATTTGTGCGGTCAGTCACAAGTGTCAGGTCATATTGAAATAAAACATATTCATTTTCTTAAATATGGTTATTATTAGGAAATACTGTGCAGGACCCTCTCAGCAAAACAGTTTTTGATCTGCACAGAGAGGTTCATCATGCCATTTTTTTTTTTTTAATTCTAAACCAGGAAAAATTAATTTTTCTGGATTAGAAAAAGGAGAATTATCCAGGGTATGCTAACAATGGATCAGTCACATATTGTTAGTCAGTGAGTGTGCAGGGTCCTTTTCCAAAACAGCAAGACTGCAGTGGCTCAGCTCATCAACCTAGATGATGATTGTATATAAATGATGGCTAAGTCTATCTTTTATATACAGTCTGTGGTTTGTCCTCATAATGTATGTGCTTTTTTTAAATGGGATTTTGAATCATTTGAATCATAAACCTTGCTTTGATTTCAGTTTAACGTTCAGTTTAAAGATGCTCCCCCATTAATATCTTCAGACACTCAAAAGGCCGCTGGTTTATGTATTAATGGTTGCTTTCTCTGTTAAGCCAGGTTTTCGTTTTCAGGATGTGAGCGCATTCACATATAAAGGGGTTTCATATAACTCTTCTGCTGCACAAAATCATTACTATGAGTGCAGTTTGCTCCGGTTTGTTATCAGATGGTGTTAAAAAAAATCTATAAGAACAAAAGAGACATAAAAAAATAATGCATTCAAGTAAAAGATTAATGCTGCAGAAAATTTTCACTTCACAGGGGGTAAAATAAACATTTTAATTCAAGTCAATTCTTTTCATGTTAAGTGCGCTCTCTGTGCTGCTGTTTTATTTGTATGTGACAGCTACCCATTACAGCTCTGAATCTTTAAACACAATCTGTTTAAACACTGAAGGTTACCGTCCCATAGTCTAATAAAGTAGATGTAAAAATTGATTTAGTTTGTCAGCACATCAAAGTGAAATCAGAATTAGGTGATTTTTTTTTTTTTTTTTATTGACTGAGGAGGTGTTTTTGTATTCTGTGTTTGAGTCGCTGCAATTCCAGCAGTCAAACAAAGAGTCTTAGCATGTAAACAAGTATTTTCTGCATCACCAAATAAATATATGCACATTTCAATTGAACTGAACAGTTTGGTCTCCTCTAACTTTACAGCTGAGCTTCATTTGTTGTATTAGTAAGGTACAGCTTAACAGCTTGCATATGTAAAACTTATTCACCTACCAGAGAAAACATGCTGAAAATAAAAAGCATTAATGAAAACATGACTCTTCCAGCTGTCACTGAACATAATATTCTCCCAACCAGTTTATCTGTTCAGCATAAGTTACCATGGTGATTTAGCCAGGTAGAAAGGGAGCCACTTTCATGACACGGAAGACTCTACCTCTAAGCTCGTCGTAGCTCACTAACCCATTAATCTTGCTTCCTACTACACCCTTATGGTCAGCTCTAATGTTCCTCGAGCTGTATTTGAGCATGTGGTGGGGTGCATTATCCCGCTTGATGTTGGAGAGGGGGACAAGTAACATCCGCATGAATGCCAGGACCTACCCTGTCCCAACAGGAAATTGCATTGTAACATGATTAATGTTACTTACTGCAATGTTGCGTCTGCTCAGTGTAACCTTTCTTTGGGGACAGGCACTAAACCAGTCTGGGTTAAGACCTCTGAATCACTTTCCACATTTCTAGTTTGTTCCATAATTCAAATGCAATGAATGAAACAATTAGGCATTTCACTCCAAATTTCACAAAACCTCTGACAGTGCCATCTTGACTCCTGGCCTCTCTTTTATTGCCGTCAGTGATTTCTGCATTGCAGGAGAGAAAATGACAGGAAAGCAATAATGAGAGAACGTGATGATGAGTGGAACGGGATAGTATGCTGCTTATACTAGTTCCCCATTTCCACTGAATTCCCCTCTTAGCATAGTCTCCCTGAGAGGCAGCTTGTTTACTGTCAGCTCTGATGTCACGGAAAGATTCCAAACGCCAGTGGGATGAGGAGAAATTACAAGAGTATCAGGGGAGTAGAAGTCAGGAAAATAGTGGCAGGGATGAGGGTGGAGGGGTCGGCTACGATCACTCAACTGGGGGGAAGGACAAGCAGCCGAACAGAACTTCACTTGCACATAAACACAAAAACACACATGCAGCCTCTTTCAATTCACCAGGGTCACTGTCAGGACAAGGCAGGGGTCATTGTTAGTTCCACAGATGCAGTGTGGGTCATCAACAAGCCCGGAAACAAGGATGTAAACAACACAAGCCGAAGCTGTGGTGCCTGAGGCTGTGGGTGTGTGTGAGAGAGAGGGAGGCAGAGAGACCTTTGAGCCCCAGCTGACTTTTAATGTGGGAGCACTATTGTAGAGTCTATGTAGCATTAGCAACTGTACACAAACTGACTGCACATAGCCTTTTACAAATGTTAACAGCCCATGTGGAATGATAACAGGAAGTCAGTGGCAAATGTAGGTGTTTATCCCTGAATTCCTGTTTTTTTGTGTGTGTGTTTGTTTGTTACTTTGTTTTTAAAAAATATAATTTACATATGTGTTTGTTGCATTCTCTCTACTGGGATTATTCGTGGTTCTTTGAATAATTTAACTAATATTTTGAGACTTGATACAGTAAAATTACTTTTATAGATACGAGACATAGACCCTTTAATCTTTTGCCAGCTGTCATCTGAATTGTACCATATATGTTTCACATTTTTTAAAACCACTGTCAGGTGAAATGAATAAAAACTACAGTAAGTTTTATAGCTGCAGTCTTAGGCTTCAGTCACACAGGGATAGGGGCCTAGAGAACAGTCACGTGGGAAAAAAAACATATTCCCAGACCAGTTGCGCATGGTTGCTGGCAGTAGCTGTGAAAGCGATTGCTAACCCCCCAGCTGCGCAGGCCAAGAGACCATTCAGTGACCCACTGGTAACCAGAAATGGCTAGGAAAAAGTGTGTATTCCACGACCGGTTGCTGGAGATTATTGGCAGTTGCTAGCATGAAATTGCACAGAGCTATAAAAAGCACACTGATAATGCTTTGATTGATGTGGATTTGTCTGCGAACACTACCAAGCAACTAATCAAACCGTGAAGAGTTTTAAGGACAACCAGAAACAGAGAATGCCTTCAAGTTGCACCCTTTGAAATGTGTTGGTTGAAGCTTTAATGCTGAAGGCTGATGTTGTCCATTTCCAGTTTGCATCACACTTTTTCAAGTTTCATGACTGCTTCAGGTTTTTGGTGTAGCACCTTCTTTGAGACTGATTTCACCTGGCAACTGACAGCAACCTCCAACAACTACTCGCCAACTAGTCAGGGAATAGACATTTTTCCCAAGTGACCAGTGGTTCCCAGGGTTCCAGAAGTTCTCACCACCTTTTACAGAGACACCATTGAGAGTGTGCTGACAAGCAGCATCTCTCTCTTGCACGGAAACAGCAGTGTTTCAGACAAAAAGGCTCTGAGAAGAGTGGTGAGGTCAGCTGAGAGGACTATTAGGGTCACACTGCCATCTATTGATGGTCCGGCCAAACAACACTGCTTATCCAGGGCAAAAAACATCATCAGGGACACCTTCCGCCCCAACCACACAGCCTGTTCTCACTTCTGCCCTCAGGCAGACGGTACCGTAGTCTCAGGTGCAGGTTGATGTGGTTCTGTGGAAGCTGCTTTCCACCTGCCATCAGACTGCTGAACAGCACAGAAACTATTCTCTAGATTATTATACTCTACTAATCTGTCAACAAAAAAATTTCAATGCAATCAACATTTTTCTTTTGCAATAATTGAATTGTTTTTTTAATTGTGCTTTTTAAATCTGTACCACTGACTTTATATTTATTTATTTATTTATTTATTTATTATATTTGCCCTTTTTTAACTGTACTGACATTTTTTATGTCTTTATGTGAGCTTGTGCTACATAATCTCGTTCTGCATTGCATCTTTGAGATAGTGCTGAATGACAATAAAGTAAATCTTGAATCTTGAAAGGGTGTCAACAAATAGTCTCCGGCCTGTGTGAAGTATCTAAGAGTCTGTGACAAGGGCTGATTTGTGAAGGCTGGAAGGCTGAAGGTTTCCAAGTAGCAGTTCATTTGTTGTGTCCCTGGTATTTTTTGTTTAGAGCCCAGTGCCAAAAAACAGTCCATGGACAGAAAACCAGTGAATCAATGACATGGTAACTGGTGCCCAACACTAACTGATGCTTGTGGGGAGTGAAGGCTGGTCTGTGTGGTTAATTCTTAATTCTGCTTGTATGACAAAGGTGTCAGAGTAATGTGTGTGGGGCTATATAAGTGCAGACCAGTCAGAGTGCTCATGCTTACCCAATCAATCACCAAATATGCCATCAATGTCCATGTGTGCATCAGAACTGGACCATGGAGCAATGGCCTGGTATGAGGAATGTGATCTTTTTTTTCTTCACATGGACAGCTCGATGAACTGCTAACCTGGAAAACCATGGCACTATGAGAAAAAGGCATGTCCATGTAATAACTGTGATACTCACACACTGCACACATTACCTATTACACACCCTAAATTTGTCCAAAAATGGTTTGAGGAAGGTTACAAAGAAGTCAAGATGTTGATTTGGCCTACAAATGTCCTGATTGAGAAACTGTGGGATGTAATGGAAAATCAAGTCCAAACCATGGAGGGTTTTATCACATCTTTAACACTTTGGTGCCAGATATCACAGGATATCATCCAATGTCTTTTGAAGTCCATACCTTAAGAAGTCTGAGCTATTTTGGCGGAACCAAGAGAATCTGTGCAATATTATTTCGATGATTTAATGGTTTGAATTTATAATTAGTTAAGTTATTCTCATCGGTGTTCAGCACACAATTGAAAAATAACTATGACTGAAATCTTCCTAACAACACACATCTGTGTAGCCATGTTTGTTTTTAATTCTACCAACCTAAATGTGTCTCTCCTTGCAGCCTTTGCCACCCTTCCTGGCTTAATGGAACACCTGTCAGAGAACTACAAGTACTGGAAGACCTTGGACGAGATGAACTGTAAGAGTCTACGTCCTCCTCCTTCGTGACCGAGTCCACATCTCCTGATGTGATGTCTCCTGAGTGATACATCACTCCAAGCAGGGTAGGACAGTGAACGAAGCCCTGCAGTGGAACAGTTACTCTTTTCAGCTGGGATTTGACAGAATTCCGTGACCTCTCAGGGGTTCCTGGATACGGCCTGAAAATTTTGTAATCGGAAGAACACAGATTCGCCGTTTCCATCTCAAATCACAACCTTGTATGGTTCTAGCTGGAAGTGGTACCAGTAGAGAACAGGTGGTCACTGGAGGCTGTCTCCCTGTTGCCACTTTATGGCCCCCTAAAGTAGATGGCACCTCCATGGTACAGTGTGGACCTCATGGGTCACTTGACAATCTGTACCATACAGTGTAATACAACAGAAACCTGCACTTTAGCTAATCATGACATGTTACATTTTGAACTCCCTTTTTGTTTACTTTGCTTTTGGAAGTTTTCTTTAAAGCAAATCTTTTCTTTCTGTATATGTATACTGCTATAAAAGAAAGTAAAGACTAACTAAGGAAAGGAAAGTAAGACGTGACAATTGCCAGAGGCACTGAGTGAAAACAAGAATCTGAAGTGATCTGGGTATGCATTTTAGTACAAGCGAATGCAAATCTCCATACTTCCTTTTTCACAGTTCCAGCTACTAAAAGGTGCTTAGCTGGAATTATTCTTTGCATTAGCTGTGAAACAACATAGAGACTTGTGTCTGGGACCAAATTCCCTTCAATCCCTGTCCATTCTGGCCCTGTTCAGATGAAATCTAAAAGATAGGGCACTTCCAGGAGTACTTACCTATGTACTAGGGTGCAGTCCTCAGATTGCCGATTGTAGGGCTATTTTCATGACAATTGCTGGATCTTGAGATCATATAGCTGCAGAATACCTTGTAAAATGTCACCTGATAACCTACTGTCATTTCTTCTACATCACCATCATATGTGCACTGTGAAAGCAGCTAGTGAGGATAAGGAAGATCTTCGTCAAACCTGCATGTCAGAACAAATGGAGGAACAGAATCACACTGTATCAGAGTTATTTAGTTATCAGATGTTACACTCATAGCTTTGTGACACTAACTGTAGACATTTTCACCCAAAAAAAAAGACTGATTTGTGAGTATTTGAACAAGATAGTTCCAGGCTTTCTGTTTGAGCCTACGCTTGGCTATTGATCAGGGTACAGTGTGTCAGGTTTTTAGTTATCATGTTTTAAGTGATGAAATGAAGCCCACATTGACCTGACAGATGTATGAAGGAGCTGCAGAGCCGTGTTTAGATTGTAAAAGCACAGCTGCAAAGCCAGCATCTCTCTCTCGTTTGTGTTTTTTTTGCTTAAGCAGTTTTACTCAGGCTTGAATCCTGCAACCAAAATTCACACTGAAGACATTTGGCCCCTTTTTTGGGTGGGGGGAGGGGGACATTTCAATGATATGGCTTCCATCTAGTGGTGTTCTAGAGGTGGTAGACTCTAAATTTGTCATGTACTCCATGAATCAAATCAAACCAACACAAAGGCCCAATTTCAATCTGGCCCTTCCACTGTGTGGAAGAGTCTCTTAATTATGAAGGAGGGCAGAAATGGAGCGGGAAAATCTTGGATGCCCTCACCTTTCTCAGGTGAAAACAGGAACTTCCAATCAGCTCCTTTGGAGGAGTACACCGCTATGAGATGAATGTATTAATATGTCTATCACATACAGACATACGTATGGAAAATACGCCGTGTTATATTTCAGTTTGATTCAGGCATTTTTAACATGCTCCCAGTCGTTATGATGATTTTACGTACTGCTTCCTATTATTAGAATTTGTTGCAACAAAAATAAGAACAAATAAATTCAGATGCACTTTTAAAAACATGTACAAATGTAGAAAATTTCCACAAAAGTATTTTTCATACTGAGATAGTCTTAAAACAATCCTTCATATCTGTAAGTGTGTTTCCTCCATGTAGCTAGTAAGTCAGCACTGGTGCACACTTGGTGTTTTGCGGACTCTAGAGCCCATTTCCACCTAAGGCCTGTTGGCTTGGAACAGCACTTAATGTGGCCTCCACAAAGTGCAAACAGAGTGAAAGGGTGTAGGTGGCTGGACTGGAATTGGTTCAGTATTACATTTAATCCTATTTAATTTAAACATCTTAATAAAACACTAGTCACTAGACTTGGATATTTAAGATCACCTCTGTTAAGCTTTAATATCTGAAGGTGAAACGAGCACTGGAATCCACTACTGCCAGCAGCAGAATCTTTGATAGATTTTCATAGTAAATTATTTTACAAATTCAAAAAATCAAAATGGCGATATCCAGATATCCATAGGCTACTGCTATGGTGAACTTATGTAATTACCAGTTCTTGTCCCAACTCTCCAGCTCAGCTGATGCTCTACAGGTGCAAGTATGTGCATGGTAATCCGGGAGACGCACATCAAGCAGTATTAACCAAAGGCACAGAGAGCTCTTTAAGGTGCCTTATTCTTTGGTCATCTTTACAGAAACACAAGTATTTTTGTTGAAACATTTCCTCCTCTATAAAAAACAAAAACAAAATAAAAATAAATAAAAAAACACAAAAAGAAGAAAAGCCATATGTGTTTTAGATGTTTTTAAAACAATGATATTCGGCCTGATGCATCACGGTCTGTGCTACAGTTCTGAGTTAGTCAGTGTTGACGGCCCCAACGCTTTTTCCATGTATTTTGTACAACTACGAGATTTTTAAAGACAGAAGCTGAACCAGGTACAGCTGGATCAAAGGTGCGTTCCTTATTTGTTCACCTCCATGTTCAATGTATTCACACTGATGTTGTTATTATGCTGACGATGAAGGTCTTAATCAACGCCTTAATCTTGTTACGTCTCACTGTGTAGCTCTGCTATTGTTGCAATACACTGTAAACTACCTAATGTATCTGCTGTTCTTGTAAATACTCAGCCAATGCTATTTTTGCTTTGCTTTTTACATATTTTGTTTTCATACCTTTTTGTTGTGGATGTTATGTGTTGCTGTTGATTTCCAAAGTTCTGTTTGTTTGGTTTTTTTTAGGGTGACTTGAAAAGCGGCTCCACCTCTGAATGTTTCATAGCTGCTATCACTGATTATGAGAAGATATTTTTGCTAGTATACAATGAAGATTTGTATTCACACAGACAATTTAAATATTTCAGATTTAAATGTCAAGACAGCCATGCCTTTTCCATGAGCAGTAACAAGCAGAATATGATGAACTCAGTTACATTAGATTACATCCAGTGACATAACGCTTTGCTTTGAATCTACTGAGCCAGAAGCAGATTGTATAACAGCTTGTTATATAAAGAGAAGCCTTCATCACTTACAGAGATTTCTATTTCCCTCTTATCAATAAAACTGTTGGCCGTAACTGCAAGAACGTGCCAGTTCTAACTTTTGTATCATTTACAACCATGACAATAATTAGAAAGTGACAATGTATAGAGTGCAGAAAAATATTTTTTGAAAAATACAAGGGTATTGGCCTTGAGAACTGTAATGTTTTCAAAGATGTTACTGCCCCAAGCATAGTAGTTACAAAAGCTTTACGTAAGAGCCACCATGTTTGTTTTAAAGGTTTAATGTATTTTGCTCTCTCTGGTCTTATTTTGATGTTTTCTGTCAAACACAAAGTTGTATTGTGAGAGACAATTAAAAAGTTCTTTAAATATAAAGTTGTTATGTTATTGGCACAAAGACATTTTACAGAAATACTTCTAAGCTGAGATGTTTGCCTTCTTCCCAAGAGTTGGATGACAAAATCTAAACAACACATCTTTACTAAATAAAAGGCTTCACTTACCAGCATCCTGAAAGCTAACTGAATAAGTTATGTGTGTTTTGTTTAAAGATATTTACTAATGTTTTTAAAAATTGTTGGAAAAGATTCCAAAATTAACTAAAACTGTCAACCATTAAGACTCCGATCTGTGAGACACCAATTGACATTAAACTATCCAATATTATTTTTGCTTTGCTTTTTACATATTTTGCTTTCATACATTTTTATAGTGGATGTTATGTGTTGCTGCTGTTTTTTGAGGGGACTTGAAACGCAGCTCCTCTTCTAAATGTTTCATAGCTGCTATCACTGATTATGAGAAGATATTTTTGCCAGTATACGATGAAGATTTCTATTCACACAGACAATCTGAAGATTTCAGATTTAAACGGCAGACAGCCATGCCTTTCCCATGAGCAGTAACAAGCAGAATATGATGAGCTCAGTTACATTCGATTACAGCCGGTGACATAACTCTTTGCTTTGAATCTACAGAGCCAGAAGCAGCTTGTATAACAGCTTGTTATATTTTAAGAAAATCCTTCATCCATCCATCCACCCATCTTCTTCCGCTTATCCGGGGCCGGGTCGCGGGGGCAGCAGCCTAAGCAGAGAAGCCCAGACCTCCCTCTCCCCAGCCACCTCCTCCAGCTTGTCCAGGGGAACACCAAAGCGTTCCCAGGCCAGCCGAGAAATATTCAATTCAATTCAATTTTATTTATATAGCGCCAAATCACAACAACAGTCGCCTCAAGGCGCTTTATAATGTACAGTAGATCGTACAATAATAGATACAGAGAAAACCCAACAATCATATGACCCCCTATGAGCAAGCACTTTGGCGACAGTGGGAAGGAAAAA
>VVHJ01034262.1:9121-22690 GCA_015107715.1 Tylochromis polylepis
GTGATCTGTTAACTCACAGTTATGTGAAAAAGAAAGTTTTCACAGTACTCTATGCTGTGAAAAACTAAGCACACCCTTGATTAAATAGCCTGTAGAACCATCTTTAGTAGTAATAAGTTGAAGTAATCATTTTCTGTGCGACTTTATCAGGCGATCTTTTTCTAACTGTACTGTCCTGAACTTTAACATATAAACATGCTAATTGAGGCCTGCAGAGTCTGAGATGTAGCTGTTGGGATTTTTGCAGTTTCTTTGAGCACTGCATGATCTGACCATAGAGTGAATTTGCTGGCAAGTCCACTCATGGGAAGATAGTATGATTGTGTTAATATGACACTGAATGCTCAAGACCTGCAAACTCTTAAAACTTCTGCTTTTATTGAGGTTTTGAAGATATGTGACCACCAACTAGGGCTGTGCGATATGACCAAAATCTCATATCCCGATAACGATATATATCACAAAATAGTGCATTTTCTGTAAATTCTGTGAATCTCGGGCAACTCGACCTGTGTGAAGTGTTTTCGGCTGGGCGTCATGTACCTGGAGTCCAGTGTTTTGACTGATGCATGAAACTACCTATTTTTAGATATAAGTTGTAGCGGCCGCTATTTTCTTTGTAAGTACTTATTACATGGCGTGCTGCAGGGAAAAGCCTGTTCTAAGGTTGAGTCTAAGGTTTATTTTGAACACCTGACGGCTCTTTTTTGCTTCTCATCCGTAAACTCGCTCCATACTGTCACGTGATTCTTGCGTAGGTCGTAGAAGAGAAAAAAAAATATTGCCATAAACAGTGTATTTTGCGACACCACGAAACAAACGATAGTGTACAATATGAAACGACAGATGTTGTCATATCGTCATCCGATATATTTCGTCATATCGCACAGCCCTACCACCAACCATTATGACTTAACTTGTAACAATGGAGAGTCAAGTAAATAAGGCTCCAATCACACAGATCTAAAGACTGGTCCGCTGACCATTTGGCAAGCACCAGTCCCCTACCAGGTATAAGTGGTTGCTGGAAGTTGATGGCTGTCACTGGGAAAATGACTGCGCATGACGTATGAGAAATCTCAATAGAGGTGGTCACACTTGCTAATGATTTCTTAATCAAGCACATTTGATTATACTCTACAAATCTGTCAACAAAAAAGTTTCAGTGCAATCAAAATTTCTCTAGTGCAATAATTGAATGTTTGATTTGTGTGTTTAAATATGCACCACTGACTTTATATTCATTTACTTATTATACTTGCCTCTTTTTAAACTTTGTACTGATGTTTTTTATATCTTCATGTGATCTTGTGCAACGTAATTTCATTCTGCATTGCGTCTTTGAGGTAGTGCTAAATGACAAAGTAAATCTTGAATCAGCAGCACCTGGCTGCCACTTACAACTTCTATTGAAATTAAGAGGGTAAGCGTGTACTTAATTTTTCACAGGGATACATGGAGTTTTGTGAAAACTAATATGATTGTACAGCGACTACAATGGGGCATTATAGGATGTTCTTTCATAACATGAAAACATGATTTTAAATTGTGTGGAAATTTTTCAGAACAACTAAACAACAATAAAAAATGCCACTAACAACTTGTTACATGTTTTTAAAAATGGCATTCTACACATGCTTTAGTTGGTGCTTTGATATTGACTAATAACCTGCTGAGAAAAGCTCACCTTCTTCTCAAACTCATCAACCATCCCGGCTTTGGCCACTGCACTCCTGTAGTAATTCCAGTCAATAGCCACAGGCTTTTCTGGCAGGGAGGCTAGCCTGGGAGGGAGAAGAAGAAGCGCAAAAGAGAAAACGAAGTAGATGATATTTAAGGTGCAAAGAGCAAATAAAAATGGACAACAAAGGATGAAAAACAAATGAAAACGGTTTACAAGTCAATACAAATGTAAAACTCAATGATAATGCTGGAGACAAATGAATACAACGCACACTTTAATTATGATAACGATGGGATAAATTAAAGTCTGCAAAGAATAATGTGACAGCAGCATAATTTTCTATTAAATCTCTAACATAAACAAGTTTATTCATTAACTTGACGTCATGCAGTTACTAAGGTGATGCTTTCTTTTTCTCTGACGTTTTCATAATCGCTGGAAACCAAAATCATAACTGAGATTAAAGCTCAATTATTCATCCAGCCTTAGTCTGCAGGTTATACAAGATGACACGTCGTATAATGGGCAGATTCAACTTGATCAATCTGTTTTCTACTGGCTGGGTCACTGTTAATGCTGTTCTCCGTATCATTAAGCCATGTCTTTAAAGAGTCTCTTGTCTCTTGCTCCAACACATTACAACTCTCTAAGGCTCTCACACACACACACACACACACACAGAATGTAATTATGCAGGAAACATTGCACAGTGTAAAATAATACATCTTAGTGTATAAAACAGTCACTTGTTTTATACTACTCATCCTTTCAGCATCAGTAGCCCACATATGTACAAGATGAGTCCTTCAAGCAGCAATAATTAAGATAAATTTCTACCATTTGCACTGTGTTCTTTTGAAAGCTGAAACCATCTTTCCACAATGAAACACTGACTCTGACCAAAGCTAACAATTTATTTCTACTAAGGCTGCAACAATTCATTGATTTGATTATAAAAAAAAAAAATTCTCGACACAAATTCGATGCTTCGTTTAACACTCTGTAGCGCGCTACTGTCGCCATGGAAAAGCGACGCATATTTGCCACTAAAAACAGACCTGCAATACAAATGTATTTAGGAGTGTGAATAAAAGGTTTGACAACATTAAGCCCAGGCAGCCTCCAGTTTTAAACAAAAACACAACGGCAGTGATGATGATGCTGGCCCAGTTTAACGTGTAGCTGGAGTCTGTTTACGCACCGCAAAGAGGCGGAGTCGTAACCAACACGGTGAGCTCAGGTTTAGTGAAAGAAAACGTGTTTCTAACATCCAAAAGAGCTGCCCTGTTCCTGTGTTCACCATTAAAACCTTTACTGGGAAAAAGCGAGCGGGAGTCCTTCATCAAAGCACCTGATCAACAAACTCTGACGTGAAGAAAAGCAAACTTTCTAGCTGCTCCATCCACAGACGTTTGTTTTACACAAAAAAAATCTGCAGTAATCCTCCAGAAGTTGAATTAAATGATACAGATGAACTGTTAACTTAGTCTGATACCACGTTTAATCTTTAAAATTAATTAATCGATAGATTACTCGATTACTAAAATAATCGATAGCTGCAGCCATAATTTCCACACACTGGAGTTGATGACGTATAACACAGTGACAGGTGTGTAACATACTTGGCAGAGATGGCATCACTGCGAGTCTTCAGTGCATTGAACACGCCACGCTGGTTGGGTGGAACTCGCTCAGCAAATGCCACCCAGTCAATGGCTTTCAGGGCTACACGACGGCCTGCCATCTCGACTGTCTGAAATCATTAAGGACACATTTATTCAAAAAACAATTAATTAAAATGTCAAAAATCATCTAGAAAAATCTAGTCAACATGTGTTTTGGTCAATATTTAGTTTGTTTGTTGAGAGTTTGACTACAGAAAACAGTAAAATCGTCTGTCAATGAGGAGGATACCTTCATGAATGGTTTGAGGCACCACAATGAGAAGACTACTTTTATTTTCTTACTGGATTTCAGAACTTACGCAAGCATCATACAGAAAAATCATCTGAAAAGCTTCCCTTTCAAACCAAACCAAACCAGCTGGGCTGTCCAAATCACAGACAAACAGTATCCCACAGTTGTTTATGTTTTTAAACCCATTTTGCACAGAGAGCCATTTTTTGAAAAATGTATGGATAGCAATGTTGAATATTCTTACACAGTAAAACAAACAAACAAACAAAAAAAAACAACTACATGTAAATAATTACACCATAAAGATGGTTTGTTTTTCTGTTATTTAAAAGAGGTAGTAGTTTATTTTATCAATACTTGTAATTTATTGCAGTTTACTTTTATTTGTTTAATTGTTTACAAAAGGTTTGAGGTGTGAAATAAACTGCAGTGGAGTTTGAAAAGCCTAATATTTCCAGATACATTTCAAATGCATTTGGATCACGTAGGTTGAACATAAGGACAAGTGAAAGGCATATTCGTCACTCAAAAAAGTATGAATGTATATTATTAACGAACGAACCGGTATGCAACTATTTTCATGTTTCATTAATTAATTCTTGCATACTGTGCATGGCATTCAGTGACTAAAACTGTGTAATCCGAATGAATGGAAAATTTCTCCCCCCCCAACATAAAATTGAGTGTCCAGTGATTGCAGCATATGGAAAGACATTTGCTTGTACATGAGACTGAAAGATGAGGAGTACCCTTCGTTGTTAAATGAATTAACTTTCAGACACAGTAAATATATATTACATGTTCACTTTCAAGTTTATGAACGCCGAGATGTGAATAAAACACTTCAACTCAATGTCCTCAGTTCGCTTTTAAAGAGTTTCTCCTGGACCTCTGGGTCACGGTCAGACGATATGAAGCCTGTTGAAGCTAAATAATTGTTGTGTTTTAATGAAATACACCCAGGTTATTCGTAGCGCGTTTTATTTTCTTAAAGATAGTTGCAGTGGCACCGTCCGTGACATTTCGCTTAATTCAAACCCTGTAAACAGGCCAACGGTAGCTAACTCTGTTAGCTTGCTAGCCAAGGTCAGAGGACTCCGTCTATGACGCCGGGACTTTGACAAAACACGAAGGTGGTCGGTCAGGCTCCTTTCCCATCTTCCATCCACCGACACATGCATTACCCCAACTAACCACTATTTAAGAAATTATTATCAGATATTCTTTCAATCAGTCACCCCTGCTCTGTACTCACCTCGCTGCAGTGTTGTCTGTGACAGGACGGACCAACGGAAGAGCCTTCTTCATCAGCGCCTTGAGCCGCATATCGGCGCCACCGCCCTCTGCTGGACAGGCTGAGTAATCACAGCCTGTCTTCATGCTTTCCTTTTTCTTTCCTTTTTTTTCCTTTGCAAAGCTTCGCTATTATGCGATCCAGCTTCTGTAAGCCAACTTCTAGGACTGTGGGATTTAACAGTGAGTAATTATTAAATAAATAAACCCTAAAGCTCACTAACTATAAGTCTTTTGTTTCTGTTTCTTTTTTGTAAAAACAAAAAGAGGAGGGTAGCTTCATTTAATTGGAGGCAGATTAAGAAGAACAAATAAAAAATTGAAGAAAAACGGGAATGTTTGAGGGTTTGAATCAATTACGGGGGAAATGTGTCTATTAACTCTATATTCTAGGTAATTATATTGGCCTTAAGAGTTTACCAGTGTCCCACAAGTGTAACCAGGCAATAAATGGAAACAATAAAACGCATCAATTCCTAAACCAAAGCCATCATTAAAAACGTGAGATTTTCCCAGAAACGTGGCGCAATTGGTGCAACCTGTAGGTTTCTATTATAGACAGATGAATGTCACTTGGTTACTTGATTTGCCCAGCAAAGATGAAAAGTAAAGTATCAAAATAAAGAGTTTTATTTTCACTTTGCTTGTTTCCTGTATCCTTAAAAACCCACTTAAAAAATGGAAGTGTGCGAGTCGTGTGAGTTTTGCACGTTTACGTATTTACCGTGATACCACATCGTTTGCGTCGGTCGTTAACAAAATGTGGGGGAAAAAAAAGTTTTTAAAATTTAAAAGTAAAATAAAAGTGTACCATCTCTAGTAAATCATCACGACAAACTGAGATTTAAATAATCTTTTTAGGATTTACAGGCTGAACCGTTTTCTCTTTAAAATGCAAATAAGAAAATAAAATAAAACAATACAATACCCTAAGCTCTTTATTTCTAAATTAAGAAAGGTGCATAATGTAGCACAGTAAAACTAAGTGGACCTACAGTGAAAATCAAACAGTTATGTGACAATTCCCAAATCAGATAATTAAATGCGTGTGAATGTGACGAGGTTGTCAGGTAAACGTTTTGCACACTTATAAATCACATAATAAAATATCTAAATAACATTTGAAAAAGAAAACATTATATAAAATACTTAAACATTTCAAACATTTAACTAACAAAGCCTTCTATTCCGCTGCTCTGCACAGTACAAACCCGCACAACACTCGGAGGCGCCAGAGATTAATGGCAATATTAACAGAAAGAAGAAAAAAAACACACTTTCAGTTCTTGGATAATGTTTATTTACTAAAAAACAGTTTTTACAAGTTACTGCACATTTAGATAGACTCATGTATGTACACAGTACAGATACAAAGATATTCAATAAATACCAGTTCTCCTGCCCTTTAAGCGAGACTGCAGGATTTTTAAGAACACTACAAATTTTATTTACATTTACAGCAAAATTCATCAAAGTAAATCTAATATCACTCCCATAAAGGCCACGTTGTGAAGATTAAAAAAACTAATATATGTATTTTTTTCTAAAATATAATTCTGTCTCCGTTCTTTAAAAAAAAATCATAGAAATCGTGACAGGAAATACAGATATTAACACAGCAAAAATGGACAACGCTACCCGATGACAGAAAAAATATTCATATCTTGAATGAGGACTTTAAGTGATGATAAAGAGAGTACACTTCAGGGTCTTAAGGCACTGACACCAATTAAGTACTTTTCTGTTGCTTTTAATAATGTCCCCCAGCTTTAGAGGATTATTGCCTTTAGATCCGGACACATTTAATTGCCCAGTTGCTACTGGAGAGCACGGAGGACAGGCTGGGATGAGATATTTAAGGCATGTCATCTACTGTGTGAGTAGTTGACATCTGCTTATGGAGTTTTGCTTAAGAAAATTAAGGCCGAGAATCCACGATCCGCAGAACTGGACACAAAATGAAAGCAAGTGAGCGCACTCGGAACGATTACGCACACGTTTATACAATGATATTCGCCACACGTCGTATTTGTCTTCGGTTTGGGAGTTTTGAAAAAAAAAAAAAGCCTAAACTCCAAATTGCAAACAGTAAAACTGTTTTTTTCCGAGATGTGGGCTCATTTTTAGGCGTGATGTAGCCAAGAGCGGACAAACGCGCGTGCGCGCACCATTTTACGCACAGACAGGAATATTAAGACAAATAGTACATCCCATAAGTGACGGGTCCACTGAACAGTCCTGGCACCGGCAGACTGGGCCTCGGGAAGGCGTTTGAAGGGCCCCACGATGGAGAGCTCATGTGCGCTCCGAGGGGGAAAGGCAGCGCGAATGCGGGCAGGACGGGCTTGGAGGCCAACTTAAACTTTTCCAGCTCGGCCTCCTGAAGTCTCTTGGCTTTGGCCCTCCTGTTCTGAAACCAGATTTTGACTTGAGTCTCCGTCAGGTTGAGAGAATTGGAGAACTCGGCTCGCTCTGCGATGGAGAGGTACTGTTTCTGGCGAAACTTGCGCTCCAGCGCCAGGAGCTGGGAGGTAGTAAAGGGCGTGCGAGGTTTCCTGTTGTTTTTGTGCTTCCTCAAAGTACACTGAGTTGGACTTGAGCTTCCTGTCACAAAGAAATTGCAAAGAGAAAAAGTTGAGGTTAGATTAAATCGGAGCTTAATCGAAGCGGGATTGTCACAGCAGGTGAACGTAAGAGCCCTCGCCACTGGATACAAACACAAGCATAACGCAGCTTACACACACACACACACACACACACACACACTGATGAACAGACTGCAGTATGTTATTGTTGACAAAATAACCTGCATCACACACTGTCACACCTCTGTGGAATCAATGGTTTGAGCACATACTCAGATTTTCTACTTTTATATATGACTTTTGTTTTATTTATTTTACAAATAACAGGATATATATGGAATAGAATGGCAACGGGTCAGTGCAGCAGAGAAGCGAGTGTTTCATGAGCTCAAATGCGAAATACTTTTTGTATTGTTATGCCTTTATTTTCCATAATACATGACCAAATAAAAGAGTATTTACGATGCATCGTGCGTGTCTCGGAAACAAAAAGGTGTCTCACAGTTAAACTTGTTATGCAGCTTCTATAGAGAGGTGAATAAATGCAGTTTATTTTTTTTCTGATAACAGCGGAGGGACGGACTTACGGGGAGGTGTAGAAAAGGAGGACGTCTGGAACCAAGTGCTCTGATCTTTTTCACAAAACTGTGGACTGTCTTCGCTGGAGCTACTGGAAACACCCTGCGAGCTCTCAGCCGAGATCTTCCTCTCCGCGTAAAAAGTCCTTGGAGAGAGATGTTCGCCTTGCCCAGCCACGGGCTTCGGCAGAACCAGAGCTAAATCTGAGGACGAGTAAGAAGTCCGACAGGTGGTCTTCTTGGAAATCAATGACTCAACGCTAAACGGGAGGCTGCTCCGCTGGAGTTTGTATCCTTTCTCGGTTGTCATGTCTTTAGGTTGCAGCTCCTCGTTCTCCGTATCCGTCTCCTCTTTTTGATGAAGCTGTTTGGCGTCTTGGGACGGCGACCCCTGCACAGGATTCATCATGATACAAGGGGATGGGGCCATGCACCTCCGTGCGGCCCGTTTAGAGGAATTACGTGGCTGAGGGGTACGGTGTCCAATGTGCGTCTTTGCGCTGTCAGCGGTGCCCAGTAGCTTTTTACGCGCTGGACGGGGTCGTCTATAAAAGGACAGGGGCTGTCCCCCCTCCCTGCCTCCACCAATCAACTCGTCAAGTTGGCCTCGTGACGTCTCAGAGTGTGGTTTTGATTGGCCTGTAGCCTTCCAAGAGAACATCAAGAGGGCTTTGAAAGGAAGGAGACGTTAATCATACAGACCCCATGCGGCGCGGACTATTGATGGCTCTCACAAAGTAGCTTAGACCAATTTTAGTGCAATTAACCAGTGGGGAGGACTCTCTTGACCATTTACATTCATTAGCAGAGCACTTCCATCGGTAGTATTACTTTAATTACTCTCTTACTGTAAAGCTGAGCCGGGGCTAATGAGTTACGTGTCGATATCAAAGTCATACTTTTATCAGAGACATTAAAATATATTTCGTGCCCCACATTTTGAAAACGAATAACCTGCCCGTATAAGTGTACATTATAGAAATAAAAATAAGTGAAGCAGCTTAAAAGAAATTCCAATCAGAAGGAGTGCGGAGCCAGGATAGAAATTGATTAGGTATGAGTGTTGGTCACACAGCATTGCAGCAATTTAAGGCCTGTCAAGAGCTCTTCTCCTTAACAATAGCCTCGGTTGAGAAGCAACAGGCGTTTTCTTTCTCCAGGTCATACTATTTAATAAGCCAGACAAGTTGTGTTTTGCAAGGCGCCAGACTCGGCAGGATCAAAAAGGAAGATACCTCGGGGAGAAAAGGCAACGGTTAACTCCACTTAACCAATTGTCCTCCGAATATTTCATAGTCCAGTGCATGGAGCTGGGTGGAAACAGGCGCTGACAGTTAACTGTTTCACGTCTGGGTTCATTTTTCCAGTCATCTGGACATATTTTGTTATGAGAAAAAAATCTACAGCAAAAAAAATAAATTAAAAAATATACAAAAAGAAACCTTTTGAAACTATTATTAACGTGAAAATGTTCATACAATGAGAAACGTACCCATGATACTGAATGAGTATTCTTAGCTTGATGGACATGTAGGACGTTTTTACTATTGTAGCTGATAAAGTTCATTTCTGTTCATCACTGGGTTTATAACTGTTGGGCAGTTTTGTCATAAATCCATTTTTGAGTGGGGTGCTTTAAATAAAGTTTTAATCTGCAGTGCAACTAGTAAAATACACATAAAATAAAAAGCACGGTAAAGGTGTCGTGAGGTAGAAGCATAAAGCTGAATAAATATAGAAATACTTGAGGCGCGACGTGTCACGGTTTGATTTGTCGCTCACAACGATAACTACAGTATAAATCCCTTAAATTTAATAAAGATTAACATCTAAATTCTTCTCCACTGACATGTCCAAGCTGATATCACATTAAACATGTCAGCAGCACACTGCGGCCTCCAAGCCAACACAAGACCCCACTGAGAACTCACACAGTCAGCAACGCTATCAAATACACAAGAAGAGGATTAGTGTGAAGATGGACTGAGCGAGTGGTCAGTCCAAGAACTTAAGCCCTCCACTTCCCCACCCTCTTTTACTCCCCCAAATTACTTTAATAGCCCCCCTCCAAGGCTAGTTGCTTAACTGGATGACAGTGGTATGTAAACCGACTTGACCTGCCATGTACATATCCGTGTATCACAGTTGAACCTCACATAGGATTCAGCATCTGACTGTAACTCCAGTACACAGGATTAGCAGCCATTTCTTTAAAGAGTCAACAGAGAACCATTATTTGACTGACAAAAATCTTGATTGAGATCACTGATGGCTGACCCCCTGAATGCCCTCAGGTGTAAGAATTTACCTCTCATCAGGTAAGATGCACAACTTCTTCTTGATCATTCAACTTGAGTAAATCCTGATGTCGAGTCTGCTCCTTCATTTCCTATTTGACAAAACTAGTCCTCTGTCTCCTCACACACCATGGCCTCTTGTCACCCAGCTGGTTTGTGTTTAAATGTGTACCCCTTCCCTCTGTCTCATCTCCATACTGTTGTGCAAGAAGGGGATGAGAGTTGGGCCATGGAGTGCACAGGCTGATTCATCTGATACAGGTACATCCAAAGATACAGCTACACGAAAAGTACACTTACCTCTCCTCCCCTGGTGTTTGGTGCAGTGTATTTAGCTTTGGGCCCCCTCTCCCCTACCTCAAAAGACATTTCTGTAACAGCATGCAGGCGAGTGAACTGTGTCAGAAGGTGTTAGTGAGTCTGAAAGCAGATCTGTTCTTCAAGGTCGATGCGAGCGCGATGGGAAGCACTTTCCCCTCAACTGGCACCAGAAATGAATACTTTTTCACATGTATGTGCAGGGGGGGCATTTCCAATACTCTCACGTGTAGATGAAACCATTTATCTAGTTCATAAAGTGGTGGTGGCACAATGAGCTATGTGAGAAAACAGTTTAAGGCTGTAGACCTTTAAGGTCACTCTCAAGTCAAACTTTTTTCTTTTTTTTTTTTTAATCATAGAGCCCCATAATCCAAATTTTAAGTTTTTTACATTTTTTTTTACATATCCAGACACACTGAAGTGTGCAAAAGCCTATGGACTCAGATTCTGTGTTATTCCTGTTGAGTTGATATCTGTCTTCCATCAATAATATGTGAATTCCCCACTGTAGCGAGGCCTTCAAACAAACAGATCATTTATGAGGAGTGAGTGAGCCGTGGAACCCAATCCTTGTGAGATGTGTCAACAGTGGCACAAAGACCTGTAGCTACAGGCCTCAGCGAGATGGACACTTTGCTGACATGACAGCGTGTGGAGCAGATGGAGACATGGGAGCATGTTACTCTCAGCAACATCCCAACATGTCAGTCTTGCTGAAGAAAACTGGAATACTGAGCCGAAGTTAAACAAAGCCATCCTCTTCACGTAATCAAACGGAACATTCTTCATAATGATGTAATCGTCATTTCTCCATGAAACCAAGAGGTAACTATCTATTATTCAAAAATTTCTACCTCTGTCAACACTTTAATCCGTTCAGCTTCCTCACATACGGCAACCAGTGCAGCACTCTCTGTTTAACAGCAGTTTAAAAAGCAGTTATTTGTGTTGCTCCGTGCTGCGGAAAATATCTTTGACCTTTAATTTGACTTAACAAGTTGATCCAGTCCACATCAGACTGGCTTCAATCCTGCACTTAAACGCTAGTTTGACATTTTCTGCCAAAGCCACTTCCTCTTGTGGCATCAGAGTGCCCTGTGTTTGAATGTCGGGTAATGAGAGAAATATTCTTGCCGTGCTAAAGGAAAGGAAGCAAATTGCCTCCATCATGGCTTCTTTTTGGGACTGTAAAAAAGCAATCAGGGGATGGAGTGCCCTGCGGTGTTATAGCTGCTCTTTTTGACTCAAACCAAATAACAGCACGGTTTATTTCATACATCAGTGGGTGTGGGATTTTGCATTTTGAAATTGGCTTTTAAATTAATGCTTGCTCATAAGCTGATACAGGCTAGATTTTTAAGCAGCATCTCTAGCATTGCTTACCACTCGAGCGTCTTCAAAAACAGTTGTGTTCTTTGAGAGGGTTCCTCCTGAGCTCTCCTGCCAATAGAGATTGTTAAGGAGAAAACCTCAAGAGGTGACAATGCAATTGGCAATTTCGTCTGGCTTTCCATCGGCCATAGAAATCCACATTCTTGAGGAAAGTCTAGAGACAATGCAAGTGGGCGAGTTAGGTTGAGCACTGGGGACGAGGAACTTTGTGTGGCTACTCTGCGGTCTCATTCACAAACCGAAGAATGTCACCACAATCTCATATGGTCTTAGCAGCCAAAGCTGTGATGCAGTATATCTGAAGAAGAAAAAAAAAAAAAAACCAAGGCAGCAGCATCAATTTTCTCTTTTACTGCTGGCTTCAAATCCCAGAGAGGCCAAAACCAGTAACTATTGTATAAATTACAGCAATTTGGTAGATATTATATTTTCTGTTTTATGTAATAAAAAAGCTTCGGCTGATATTTAAGCAGGGTAAGATGAAATATCGATAATTCCTTTCAAATTATTTCCATGAAGTGTAACTGAGAGGATTATTCAATCCTTATGGCTGAATGCAGGTACATTTACAGTACTCATATGGTCCAATTATAGTAAATTAGGAACAATTTGTATGTATAACATTTCATTGAACTGGAAAATAATCATAATCACAGCAGTAAAACAGTAAGTGTTCAAAACAATTCATGTCAAAAAGGATGACAAATTTTTTTTTCACAAAGCTAAATCACAGTCACATTTTCTTTCTGACAATTACTTCCAGGTGAGAAGCTTTGGATTTTTTTCCCTGTCAGTTAATGTTTTTACAAGCAAATGAACCATCCCCCATAATTGATGTGAGATTCATTTAAATGTAGCTGATTTAAAAATGCCCCCACCATTCATCATTTTATTTACAATGTTTATCACTAGCTTTCGTCTACTAGCTAATCTTGCTTTGAATCTAACTGTAAGTCAAAAATTTTTGCAGTCAAAAGCAGTTTCATGCACTGTAGATCCAAGCTGGCAAGGCTTGTTTCATAGTAATAATGTTATTGCAGGCACCAAAGGTCAGAACAAATATGTGTGTTTGAATATCCTGAGATTACAATTTCAAAGTCCTCCCCATGAGAAGTCGAACAAAGGAGAGGGTGGGAAGTTTAAAAAGCGGGGTCTCTTTCAAATAAATAAGCATGCCTCGGTCCTGAATAGGGCTGCTACCCAGCAGCCGGATTGGTTCTCAGAAGACTGAGAGCAGCAACTGTGTATGCTCTCCTCTTCTTCTCATCCTCCTCTACTTAACTCCCAAACGCACTCATGTACTAAACATCAGTAAACCCGATAGAGTCTCACAACTATAATTAACTGCCCTGCTCATTTCTTTATCTCACCTTTTATCACTTCTGTTCACCCCCTTTTCACCCACTGAACAGACCATGGACGAGAAAGTAGATGGGGGGGGGGGGGGGGGGGGGGGGGGCCCCCCTTTTTTTTTTTTTTTTTTGGGGGGGAGAAAAAAAATA
>VVHJ01034265.1:0-11598 GCA_015107715.1 Tylochromis polylepis
CGTGGACGCAGCAGTTGCAAAGTTCACAAGCTAACAGTAAACTGCTAATAGCAAACACATATGTGCAGTTTCATGTGAATCATATGATAAAAACACACGTTACATCACTATGTCTTTTTCTCCCTCTCGACACAGACGAATCCTCTGTTTCTTTCGTGCATGTCTCAGTGCAGTCCTTCACATGTTTCGGTTTCTGTCACTTGCGTCACATTAATATCTTAACACTTCTCTGCTCTTGTTTTTGTGAGATTTTGTTTTTTTTTCTAGTTCCACTGTGTTATATTCATCTTCTGTTGTGTTTTGTGTGCTTTTGTAGTGTTTTTCTGTTTACTGGTATTTTCTTAAGTTGCAGTCCGCTTGACCTCTCAGGACCACCAATCTTGAGTATAGATCCAAGTTAATTTATAGTTATGAAGGAATTTATATTTTTCCTCAGGTCATACTTCAGATTACAATCTTTGTTTTTTGCATTATTATCATGATTAGAAATACCCTTCACGTACCAGGATTTTCCCCTGTTGTTATTACAACAGACCGGCATATCCATCCAAATCTAACCAATCAGCAGCCACATAGTAACCTGCTGTTTACTGTCCAGTGCCTGGTAAGGCCTGCCTCCTGTAACTAGAGAAAAACCCTGATAGCACCTCATTCTAGTACTGCTTCTTCTTACTTATAATACTGGCATTCTAGCCTGATCACTCTGTCTCTACAGACTACATCTCATACCATCCTAATGAAGATTTACTTTCCACTGTAATTCCCTGTGCTTTGCTTTAGTCCCATCTAAGACTTAAACCTCCCTGACACTCCGGGTGAAATATGTGTTTAATGCTCCTTAGATAAAAGGTTTTGCCAAGTATCTAGAATTACGTCTGTCACTTCCACACAGATCTTGGTCTGACTGACAAAGTGAAAGTTTTCAGGTACATCGATACTCAAGTCTTATTTTAGCGAGAGAGGTCTTAAAGCCCAGGGATTGTTAGAGCTGATGTTGGACAATTGTGTATAAGACAATGGAGATAATTCTAAAGAGAGTAAACTTGATTTTTTTCTCTCTCCCTTCCCATTTTTTCTTTTTCAAAATGCCACCAACAACGTAACCTCGTTCCACAGGTAAGAACATTTTTGCCTTTTTCATTTTTTCTTTTTTCTGACTTGAGGAAGTTTGCACATCCTTAAGTCAGATCATTTTGGGGATGTTTAGTATGCTTGTCCCTGTGTTTGTTATCACTGAAAATTCATTTTCATAAAGGTATAAGTAAACAACTGACCAGTGACTTTGAATGATTAAATAAATGTAAGTGATGATATTTGGCACTCTCCAAATAGCTTGATTTTTACAGTGTCTAAGTCAGCGCCACATCATGTACGACTCTTCAGTATTACAAATACAGTGATGATGTTTGCAGGGCTCTGATGATTTTTCACAGATTTTTCCTTTAGCTTTTTTTTCCACAGTTCAACCTTGAACTGCATATTTCATGAGATGAGGTACTGAAATAAAGCAGTTGTGTTTGCAGAAAACTTTATGGTTTGTGGTTGCTATGATTTAATGTTGCCAAAAATCTCAGTTAAAACGAAGGCAATGACATTTCCTGACAAAAGCTGGAAATATCTGAAATCATGAATTAATTCTTTCAAGCCACCCAGCTGTTTGTAACATGATGTTTTTAATGTGCACATTACAGTACTGAGAAGACAGTTGTGTTGCATTTCACATGTATTTCTCAGGGTTTATTGTGAGACTGTAGTCACTATGTGGGGCATAGTGATGCACTGATGTGTTTGAATGACGACAGTTACAGTGAAGCTTTGGACAATGATTCTCTCCAGGGTTCCTCGTCCAATTTATATCCTGTAGCTTGTATTTCTGTGTTTGCTGAGAGGCAAAAATGCTTATGCTGGAACTAGAACAGTTCTAATAAATAATTAAAAGTCCAAAATTACTGTGAAATTCATGTCCATGATGAGCGTATGTACATTTTTGACCTTATTTCCTTTGGGAGTTAGTGGAGATCAAAAGTGGTCTGTTTGAGTTTACCTGAAACACAACTGTTACGGCCCTGGCTGTACTAGGTCGTAATGGTTGGATAGTGGGACGTAACAACAACTCTGCATGAACAATATGTGACTGCTTAAAATGGACAGGGTTGTTATCCACAACAACATAGAATCAGTGATTGCAGGTTAAATGATTAAAAATATAATTTTAACAGTAGTATTTCAATAATGTTAGAGACAAGATGACAGAAAAGCTACTTTCTATAGGCAGCCAGGAATAAAGTGGTGAGAAAACTTTTATTAAAAGTTTAAAAGTATGAAGTTTAATGAGCAGGATAAGCAGCATCTGTGTCATGTGCGTGCTACTTTAGGGACAGGAAAAGCTCACCAGTTTTAATTCAGCATAAGGTCAGAGGAATGCAGTGTTTCAGGATGAACTGTATGGTTGCTGCTGTGCTCAGACGTGTTTTAAGATGAAGTATTAAATATCGCTGCTGTTAATGACCTTGTGTGTTAGTTTCATTCACTCTGCATAATTTGGTCCAGACAGCGCAGGTCGAATGTTTTTATTACCCAGCCAGCCTGGGAGTTTCTTCTCCTGACTTTATCTTGACTCCATCTATTTTTAACCCTGCATCTTTCCTCTCATATACAATATTGATGACAGTGACTGTTTCACCCTTACGTAAGGCAAACACACCCTCATTTTTTTCAATCTGCATGTCGTCTGAAAGAAAGAAGAAATTGTTGTCATTCCACAAAGAGTCTCTGGTATGCAAAGCAAAGTGGCAACCATCTTTTTACCTGATGCAGTGCCCTGGATTTGTCCTTGAGAGTGAGCCAGGGAGATTAAACCAAAGCAAATTCTAGAAACCACGGGAAACCTGGTGTGTTGTGGTTGGCTGTGTAACGTTGCATACAGACAATCATGTTGCAGTCTGTGTCGGTTGTAAAGCAGGTTGTTGTTGTAGAATCTCAGCCCTGCTCACTGGCGCCATCAGGAGCCTGCTACAGAAATTACACCTATGAACCACTGCTGTCTGAAATCATCACCGAGAATCATGTACAGGTATTATAATATTATCGTGTCTCGGCACAACTGTAAATATTCTTTTTGTGTTTTGCCTGCGAACAAAGCATTGATTCCCCACATTCATTTGGCAAAAATCACATTTTTGGTTGAATTTTGGAAGCATTTTATGGTCTAAAATGTAGGTGTGGGGCCCATTGTAACTTACCCATGCCACCGCTTCTTTGCTGTGTGTGTGTGTGTGTGTGTGTCAGACAGGGAGGAGAGAATCCGGCTGACTGGGTCACCTTACTGTTGTTATCAACTTTTTTTATTTGAAAAAACTGGGCTGCATTTCACTTTTTATTCACACATGTGCTCCACATTTATTTTCAGTGTTTTCAGTGTCTCATTTTTCTTTTATCTAGCAATTAAGAGTGAGTTTGTTTTGCATGTGTGACTGCTATCCACTGACAAAGCTGTCAATGCTGCTTGTCTAAGCACTAATTAGGAAAATGTGTAGAAGTGTTGAAAGCCATTGCTAACTGTTTCCAGTTAATCAGTACAGACTTGTTTTCATAACAATAGTAAAGCAGCATCATCACTGGTGCCAGGAGGCTAACACTGGTACAGCAACAGCTTTGCTAAATTAGACAAACATGCTGCACTGCATTAGTCATAGAATGTTTGATTTATGTATGTTTCCTGAAGTTGCTGGTAATGGTCCCTTTACGCACAAGTAACCTTTTACACACAGTAGAGTCCATTTAGCTGTATTTGTTTTACATAAATAGCCCACATCAAATCATGGCTCAGCATCTTATTGAGTATGTGCTCCAGCACAACTCCTGCCCTGTTGCTGGGATAAACTACAGCCTTCCTGCAACCTTGAATTAGATAAGTTGAAGAAAATGAATGGATGGATGAATAAATGAATGAATAGGCCACAGTTGCTATATATCTGGCCACCTTGCAATCTACCTCCACCCCAGTACTGCCTTTCATGCTGTTTCTGACTTAATCACTGTCACAAATGTTTCAGAACAGAGCCTGCCACTAAATATTAATGAATACAGATAAAAATAGTACAGTAGTACAGTATAGTATTCTTTTAACTCTGCTGTCAGTACAGGTCTTACTCTGTCTTGAGTAAAACGTAGTACAAAGAAGGCTCACTTTTGAACATTCTGACATTGTTAGCCATAACCAGCGAGCACTCAATATCAAAGTAAATGTGATCACTCAGCACCAGAAGCTTCATTATAAGGACACGGTGATTTTGAAAATTTCAGCTATGTTAGAATTAAGTAACATTGCATAATCAGTACCATATTTTCTAGCGGGTATGAATAATTGTGTACTAATTATTACTCATCCTAAGTAATACTGGTCCTTCGTACCCCATAACCAGAAACTGTGAAGAAATTCTGAATTAGGAGTGATGTGATCCATGCTCGATTTCACCATTGTCGAGTCGCAGATGGACAAAGACACACTGTGGAAGAAACACAACATGCACCCAAGAATGCATGTTGTTCCTTGAGATGACTGATACTATTCTCATCTGTCTGATAAATATGTTGCTTTAACCTGTTAGTTTAGCTTAATGTAGAGACCGGAAACGTGTATTTCACCTAACTATCTCACAGCAGCGTTCCCTCTTTAGATATTAGACTGCTCACTCGTCATGAAGGCTCATTCAGTTCAGTCATGTGACAACTATGTAAGGTTGCTTCTCTCCCAGTAGTGCACGTCCTGTTTTACAGTCTCTGAAAGGCTGAATTTTACTCACAAGTGAGCTCAACATAGGACTTAGCTCCCCTAAAGAACAGCTTTGGACTGAAGATTGACATCTTTACCTGTCTTCTCCTCTGCCCCTTTCATCTCAGTGTTTGCACTATTCCTTCTCCTGTATTTTATCTTTTTTTTTCACTCCTTCCCATCTGCTGCCTGTCGATCATCTGAAAGTTGCTCCATCTTCCTGCATTCCTGCCAATTCTGACTCACTGACACGTAACATAAATTGCAATGCAGAAGCTAGAAGTATCTGCCAGTCTTCTGTTTGCTTATTTAGGTCTAAAAATTTGTGTTTTTATTTTTTATTTTAGGACAAAAATATTGTCTTTGATGTTTTATCAGCTCTAATTTTCCGAGTGAAAAATCTCTGTGGTGCTTTTAAATTAATTCCAGTCATAGGACAACAAGTGGGCTAAGGGCGAGGTTTTGGAAATTATTTTTGCTTCTTGCCCTCCTTTTCTCCCGACTTATCACCTCCCTACTTCACCCCAGTTTCCTTCTTTATCTGTAGCCCCATTCCCCTCTCTGGTTAAGTCTCTTCCTCAGTGTATTAGCTTTATTGAATCTTTCTATTCCCACCGTTCTCCCGCTTTCTCTTCTACCCTTTATCATGTCTCATCTTTATCTTCCGTCTTCCTCCTTCCCCCTGTCTACCCACCCTCCTTCTCTCTATTTGTCCTTTCTTTTAATGCCCTCCATCCCTCATTTTCTTCTCCTGCCCCCTCCCTCCATCTCTTTGCCCTTACTGTCTCCTCCATCCACATCACGTCTTTCCCTCTCCTTCCCAGACTCCCCGCGTTGCTGCGGAACCATAATAATCACCGCATCGACAATTTGGGTGTGGGTGGGGGCTGTGGGGGTGTTGGCATTGATGGTAGTTTTGGAGGGGGGAGGGTTGGGGAGGGTGTTGTCAGGGAGACATGGGAGGCGGTTGCCGTGGAAACACAGAGACTCTGCAAGTGAGGGATGGAGAAGGGGTGGACTGGGTGTGACACTCAGTGAGGTCGAAGAGTTAAAAATAGAAACGCTCTGACAAGATCCCCCTCCCCTCCCCACCACCTCCACCACCACCACCTCCACCTCCACACTGCTCACAGTTTCTCTTTCACTCTCTCTCCCTTTTCTGCCCTGTGCCATAGGCAACCAGCTGTGGCATGTTCTGCCTTTGTCTCCAGTTTATCCTCGACCTTCAAAAAGAGCACTGCTTGTGACCTCCACCTCCGATAAACTGCACCACAAGACTAGATTAGATTTCATTTTCTGCTTTGTCTACGTATGTGATTTTGTTTTGCTGCCTCGAGCTTCTATTTATGTCCCCAGTGGCTCTGTGGTTGAGCTAGGAGGTTGCCAAAGTTTTAGTTAAGTACAGATTTTTACATTTACACTCAGGAGGCTGTAATTAGCAACTTCAAATTTCTAATCATCAAACTTTCCAGAGATAATTTCTTCAGGTTAAATTTGCATTTACAGCAGGCCTTTCATAGGGAAAATACAGCCATGTACCATTAGCATACTAATGAAAAGAAAGATTGGAAAGGATTGGGAGGAGCTGGAGCAAAGGAATCAGATATTGGAGCTCATTGCTATCATTTCTCTTTTTGCCTATGAAGATAATATTGAAAATATTATTTAACTTTAATTTGTTTTGCATAGAAAGTATGCTTACATAGGTACCATTAGGCCTAATAATGCCAAATAAGTGCAGCTATATAGTCCATAAAATTAAGATTCTTTAATTGATGGCTGAACTAAGAGTTAAGCAGTCCATGCAAACAAAGTGACAAAGGCAGACAAGAGGCAGAGTACAAAAAATGTTCCCAAAACTCCAAAAAAGCAAAACTCATGGGAATTATGCAAAAGCAGAAGTCAAAAAACTGGCAGGAGGTCAGGCATGAGAGAATCAGTGAAACACTGTGAAAAGGCTGGAAAGTGTGGTGATTGTGCAATGTTGTGGAGCGACAATCTGGCAAGGAAGAAATGGAAGCATGGGGTTGTACCTGTAACTATCGAGTGACTTGCCTGTTGGGAAAGGTGTGGCACAAACAGGGAGAAAGTCAAACTAACTGCAATAAAACCAGGAGACAGTTACTCAAAGTTAAACGGGTCATCACATTTTTACATATCCATTGTTAATAAATAAATTAATAGTTAATTAAACTTCAGCATCTTGTTATTTTACTATTAAGAAAAAGTTCAATGATAATCATTTTTAGTAAGGTCGTAATTTATGTTTGAATGGTTGTGTCATTAGTAAAGGGTTTAAGGTTAGACTTGCTCCCAACTCATTGGATTTAACAGCTAGTGAAAGCAAAGCTAAATGGTGAAACCGAATTTTAACCAGTTTCAATTTTGTAAATGCCATCCAATAAAGTTATCAGATTCGCCACACAATATTCATTAGTTAAAATTGTAACTTTACAAACTAACTATTAATCAGTTTTTTATTAGTATCATTCCATTTTCAGCAGAAAGAAAAAAAACCTTTCAAGTGGATTTTAATTAACTGTCAAGTTCTCAGAGCAACTTGCATTGGAGGTTTCACAGCAGTCCTCCAAAGCCCCTCTTCTCTCAGTGAAATGGGACAAACGGCAGAGATGGATGTCAGGTTAGGGAGAAAAATAGGTCAGTAACTGACATAGAGACCTCATTTTGGTTCATATCTGAATATAACCTGATCTGATATTCTGTTTTAATGACATATGCAGTACTCTGTAAAGGTCGTTTTCTTTGGGCATTGGTTGCTTTTAGTCCTTGTAACTGACCATTTTCAGATGAATGTTTTTTTTTCTTCTTTTATTAATCCACCAAACTCTGGGTACGTCGTTACTAGCAACTTATTGCAAAAACACTTAATTTGCTCTTATGTCTTTAGTTGAATCTACAAAAAATGCTAAAGTTAATAAATGTTGGCTGGCATGAAGTAATATTTTAGCACCAAAAATGTGTCCTTAAAAAAGTTTGTGAAAGCTCAACAAGTGGAGGACAAATGAAGACGAGGCAGGCATTAAAAAAAACTATATACAGCAGATGTATACCTGCTGTATGTAGTTCTCTGTCACTCAGTGAAGCCTCACTACTCATTCACTCCATGAACACAGCAGAGATGTGCTGTGACGTGCAGCAGATAAGTGCACGTTACAGGTTAGGTTACTGTCCATACAGGATTTTTCTAAAACTTAAAAAAAGGTTTAAGGATTAGCAAAAGAAATTTGAGGGTGCCAAGCCGAGATGGATTCCCTTACTTCCTGTAAGGGGTATCCTAACACCACCATTATGTGATACTTGGAAAAACTGTTAGCTTTGGTAACTACCACATTCAGAGCAGATTGCTTTCAGTGCCAGGCCAAATTAGAGTTTACATCTGAGCAAAGTTGTCTCTTTAATACGTCTGCTGTAAATATTTTTGATTCAAATTGCTGCTGTGCACATGTACTGTCTGTGTACCTATGGCATCCCTGAAACAAAATGCACCCCAGCATTACAAATCCTGATTTAACCCCTGAAAGAGTCTTTCTCCAAAATGTAGGGTAAGGATAGACTTAATCCAGTTGCTGTTGAGATATTTCATAGGCTAAGAAAAGATTTTTGACCTGCTGGTGATGCTAGAAGAACTGTCTGCACATATCATGGATATCTGTATTTATCTTGTTGGCACTCTCGATAGAGCCTCTAATGAATCTGTAATTTTCCGTAACTTTGCATGTGCGTGGCGGACTTACAAATTGCAGGGGAAAAATTTTAGGAAAAAATCACCCAACTTTTTAAACATTTTTTTCGCCATCAGATTTGACACGTGTATCTATATGTGCAGTTTTTATATATATTTTCCAATTTAAATTATATAGTTAAAAGTTTATAGTTATAGCTTTCTCCTCATTAAAATACCTTTAAAACACCTGTCCGAATCACTGCTGGGAGGCATTGCCAAGATGGCCATAGAGTGGTGTGTGACTTAGAAAACTATAAATAGCTTTGGATTGAAAAACAAAAACGTGGATCACCACAGTGATTCAGTGATACTATGGAACAAGTAGAGTAGTGTTAAATGGAAGAACTGAAGGCCATCACTGAGGGAACCGAGTAATATAAACATACTGTGTTTGGTAAAAGAAACAAGTGCATGCTGGGATGATGGTTATGTAGTTGTAGCGAGCAGCGACCCACACACTTCCACACACACACCGGTTTGCCGTGCCACCAAACGCTTTATTAAACACAGTCAAAAACATAAGCGTCAGCGCCAGGGACCCACCCCGCCACAGTAGTTTAGCCCAATGATTCAGCCTTCTAATTAAATTGGTCAGAAGTTGAAGCTACAGTGACTTTTAAACACGGAAGCAATTCAAGTAATTAGAAACCTTTAAATTGGTCCAATTTGTGTCAGAGGCTGTAATCTTTCTCTGAGTTATAACTCAAAGCTCATACACATATTTTTAGAGCGAGCGTCAACTTTTTCCACACTTTCTTGATCAATGCTGCAGTACTAACTCTCATTAAGGTAGAGGGTTTGTCACATCACATGTCAGTCACAAGGAGATGATTCTCATATTTATGAATCCAGCCTGACTTAATTGGTAGAAGAAGAACACATGATGCCTTTATAATAATCTGGTTTATCACAATAATGTGATAAAATGGGATTGAATCTTCGTGTCAGTTACACATGTAGAAAAAACACAATGTGCTTAAGCTAACATCACTGGTATCTAACATCTAACTGACTGACACTGAGACACAAAAGAAACAAGCATTTCCTGTAGATGTGCAAGATTCTTTTTTACGGCCCAAACCTGAATGATCCAACTTTTGTTTCATTAAAAGTTTGTTTCATCTCTACTTTAAAGGTTCATCGTCCAAAGTTCAAAATAATCTGTATATATCTGTTTATACTAAGCCTTGGTTTAGCCATTTAGTTCATTCATTGATTGAAACAAGCTGTTTTTGCCCCTGTTCCTTTAAGCCACCTTGTATGACTGGCTGTCTGCCTCTGAAATAATAATAATAAGTAGCTTTAAGCCACAGTTTTTGTTTATCATTACCCTAGGGACTCAAAGTTAAATCCAAAAAGTTTGTTCAGTTGCTTGATTGTGTCACAGTCATTGTAATATTCTTTTTTGTACTAGAGGGGAACTGAGTGTTGAAAAAACAAAGCTGTGAAATATTACCTATGTGCCTCATGCTGCTTTTTTATATTTCTTAGTCATCGTGGTGAACTGCACTGTAATCTGTCAACACAGTGAAACTTACTGTATGGAGTATTAGCTAAAGGTGTGCCACAAGCTTTCAGATTTGATAGTTCAACAGCTACCTACCAAGGATTGAATACAAAGTGGCAGTCCTCCATGTCTTCCAAGTTTCATTAGCTCTTATCATCTCTGACATGCCAGAATATCATCTGCCACACCTTAAACCTTGAACCCAGTTGTGAGTTAAACCGTACTCAAACATAAGTGTTGCCTGGCATTTTTGCATAATACCTATCCTTTCTAACTCTGTTGAAGCTATGCAGTGGTCTAATGTCTTCCTCTCCTTCCCAGTGGCTCATGTTCCGCTGTGGTTACACTAGACAAATTGTTTATGGATAATTATGTAATAATACTCATTCATTTTCAGTCATGCTTAATGAGCTGTTCTTGCTCTTTTGGCACAGGCCTCGCTTCTGTTAGGGGTGAAGTGGTGTTTGAGGGAGACACTCGACTGTCCCAAGTTGCTCTAGAGACAAATTACCCACAGTCTGCATATTCAGCAGTGCTTTCTACTACATTCTCTGTCTTTTGAAAGTACTTTCAGACACTAAATCACTAAAGTGTAGAACCATAGGCAGTATAGAAAGATGAAGGTAGCTTTTGGGTCTGAAAAGTGAAGCCAACAAAGAAGTGCCTTAAACCTGCGTTCTTTTCAGTGGCCACCAAGGGGTGTCTCCTGTGGTCCTTTAGAAGACTATGAAGAAAAAGGCCCTTGACATTGACCTTGGTAAACTAGTTTTGTAAATTCACTGTAAAGGGTTAGTGTTAGTGACAGAATGGGGTTTGGTTCAGTTGTGCTTGGAACTCCCGAATGAAAAAATTCTGCACTAATAGAAAAAATGTATGAGATTTAATTTGTAATGTGACATCTTGTAGTTTCTGAATATGTGTCAGTTTAGCATGTGGGTAAAACAAAATTCAACACTAATGCCATGCAGGTTGTTTGGTGACTTAGACATTAAGATGAAGCTAACACTGCTGTTTGTGTCTTAAAGAACTCTGAGTCTGGCTGATACTACTAGCAGCAGAACATTAACAGGAGACAGCTGCCTGGGGACTGAGGTCCAAGTCATCATTGCTGGTATCCCTAAGCCTTTTTTGAGGGCGGCAAAACATACTTATTTGCAAAAAATATAAATAGTTTTTCATGTATGTCAGTATAAATAGTTGTTTTCTTTGTTCCCTGATTGCCAAAACTTGATAAAACAATTTAATAAAAACTAAATTACATATTCTGAGGGTTAGAGTTAGTGTTAGGGTAAGGACTGACGTTATCACAGACGACAACTTAGACCTCAGAGGGTTAAGTCTGTATCACGCTCATTTAGCACATTCATCATCACCCTTTTGCTAGTTGGAGCCACTAAGAAACTGGGTTCAAGGTTTAAGGTGTGGCAGATGATATTCTGGCATGTCAGAGATGATAAGAGCTAATGAAACTGGGTTTCAATTATCAATTTTCCGATTCAAATCGATTTTAGCTTGAATAACGCGATATCGATTCATTAAATCCTGAATCGATTTTTAAATATAAATGTGTTT
>VVHJ01034267.1:6413-25443 GCA_015107715.1 Tylochromis polylepis
GAGGAGGTGAGACCGGGAAGTCAAGGACATTAATTTTTATTTTTTTATTTTTTTTTTTGGGGGGGGGGGGTATCTCATCTGGAGAATCACAATTTCCTGCGCATGAGTCAACATGTCCCAAGGGCAGACAAACAAATAAAGACAGAATTGAATCTTAATGAATTTATTTGAATTTGATCTCTCTATTCTGTACAGAGCCGCTCACACGGTTCCAGATGATGAGACGTGTACTGTATTTAATGAAAACCCTGTGTTCATATTTAAATGTGACAAATGTTGCACTTTTATTTTGCTGACAAAATCCCTTCCCAAATTATCCCCATTATTGGATGGAGCTGCTTTGAGTCTGTCTGCATCCCACACTTTTCCCAGTGCACTCAATACTGCTATGACTCCATTTGCGCGGGCATCGACGCATTCGAATGACAGAAGTTCAAATAAGAAAGGCTGGAAATAACTCTCAGCTAAAAGCAGTGCCCCAGATAAACACTAATATTGATTCAGCATGACAGTTTTTGATGGGATGGAGGCTAAACTCAATCCACACTTACGATGGCCTTGCACCAGAGGCAGCGCCAGTCCTGCAGCCGCCTCACGCTGCCACAGTTCTTATCACACACCACACATTTGGCGCTGACGGGCAGATTGCCTTCCAGCCACTGGTGGGGCATGGACACCTGGAGGGGAAAAAAATAAATAAAGCACATCAAATGAAGCTCTTTCGCTCTAAAGACATCAAACCAAAGGTATTCACATCAGGCAAAAATGATTTGCATGAAAACAAAATCAAATGCAACTCGTAAAAAAGCTTCAGCTCATACCCCATCCTCATCCTCAATGATGTCATTTCCTATGGAGGCTAGCGTTGTCCACTTGCAGTTGTTGGTGGAGCGAACAGCACATCTCTTGTGAGCCTTGAACTTACAAACTGCAGAGGGCAGATGAACAAACATCATGTCGGGCACACTGAAAGTCTCCACTTTAATCCTCTTCTAGTCGGGTGAGTGTAAGATGTAAGGATACTGATGGTCACTGTGTGTCACTGTATGCCTGATACAGTTGTGTAAAACTATGTGATAACATGATGAGACTGTGCACATATGGACTGGAGAGCAGCCGGGGACTGAACAAATAAGCCAATGCGCTAAAAACTGCAGTTCCTCAAGTCTGAGGCTGGCTCCAAAAGGGGAGGATTTTGAGCCGCCTCTTTCTTTCTTCATGGTTGGGATTATATCGCCACCTGCAGCTCTGACATGTTCTTGACAGACTTTGAGGTTGTTTTACACGTTTTCATGTTCGCTGAGATATTTTTCAAAATACATTCTTACAATCCGGCACTCTTCAGAAATATGTCTGTCTTCCTCCCCTCACCCCCAACCGCAGATGGCTGCTCCTCCCTGATCCTGGTTCTGCTCGAGGTTTCTTCCTGTTAAAAAGGAGTTTTTCCTTCCCACTGTCGCCAAGTTCTTGCTTACAGGCTGTTGTCGGATTGTTAAGGTTGTCTCTAAATTACAATTTAAAGTGACTTGAGTGGATTGAAAGTATGTCAGTAATCTGATTTTCACCCCTGATATGAGAGGTGACGAACTTTATACAACTGGTCCCAGTTGTGTCACAAACTTGTTGTGCAACCTTTGTCACCTTGCAGTAAAGAGCTTTAAAGCTACCTCATTACTGCATATCAAGTGCAGACAAAGAGAACTTTGTCACACATCCGACACGCTGGTGATGTAATTTCTCCGGTTAGGCCAGGAATGGTAGTATTGTTCTTAAGAAATTAATGCATGAGTGACTCGACGTTCCAGTGACTTCATATGAGTGAGCGCAATAACACAGATGTAGTGTGTGTGTGTGTCTACGTGCCTTCACAGGACAGGCCGTGGGAGGTGACACCTGGCAGCGCCTCTCTGCAAACGTTGCAGAAGGTCGGTCTGGCGTGCGAGCAGGCGTACCAGTTGTGCATCCCAGAGAAATGCTCCATATTAAACTGACTGGCCTGGCGGGGGTGGGAAGGAGAAACATTGAGGTTGTGACACGTCAGGACTTCTCTACACAAGAGGAAACATAAAAGGACAAAAACGAGAACCCTCCTAGCACTACAGTTAAATAATAACCAGCCTGGGGTAGGAGAACGATGGCTATACATTTGAACTGTTTGTCACCTGCTGAAAATCACATCCCATGAATAACTAGAGATAAGAGGCCAAAAATTTAAACCCCAAATTAACTTTTATAATAAAAAGCCTAGGAAGCCTAAAAATCAAAGAGAATATACGCTCATAAAAAAAAATCAGACTCTCCACTTTATAACCTATTAAAGTGGATGCTCTGATTTTATGAGCGATATCAATCTGTAGGCAAAGAGCTGAAATGAGAGGCAGATAAAAAGGACACGAGAGGACGTGAAGGTGGATCATTTATGTGAAAAACAGATGGAAGAAGAACTGAGCTGTGAAAGCCTGATCTCATTAAAATTAATTACATACTCATGACTAGCTATTATCTAATGATAATCAGTTTGGCCCAGTTTACTCTCATGTCAGCCAGGAGAATGAAGGACGAGGCTGAAACATAACAAGAGCCCGACACAGAGATGAGAAGCACCAACCTCGTAGGTTTCCCACTTTTGGACGGATTTGAGCGCTGTGATCCAGTCCTCCATTTCCTTCCTGCTTTCAGCGCACAACATTAGTTTGCGAAACGGAGTGATCACCTGAGAAAGAAGAAAAGTGGAAAGTTTAGAAGAGAGCAAAAAACCTGACTCCAATCTTTGAACTTCTTGTAGTTGTTGAGCAATATTGCATGACAGGCTAATGGAAGCATCAGCTGTTCTTCAGATATTTGTCCCAAAATAAAATCCTGAATTAAACAAACTTATTAGAAGTTATCGATCCTGAAGTTAATTAAGCCTGGTATGAATACGACTTCTACTTTTAAGGCGAACGTTCTCTGTTTCCGGATTGCATTGGTGGTTAGCTCGGTGGTTTTGCTAGCAAGCGTGCGCAGACGAGTTGCCGTCTTCCGTGCAAACTATGGGCAGTCTCCTAGAGACCAAAGCAATCACAAGGAGGTGTATGTGCAACCCATTTCACCTCACCAACTGGCCGAGGACTACACCGTTTTCCTGTCAACAGATGGTTGCCAGGACATCGCCAACCAGTCTCTAGGCCCTGTGTGACTAAGGCCTAAAGAAGACTAAAGAGTCAGCTGATTAAGTTTTCAATTCCTACATTTTGCTTTAAACTTTTTTATAAGCCAAAATTAACACCACCTCTTATATTAAAGTGAATAACAAATACACCTTGCTAACCAGACAAGCTAACTTATCGAACTAGTCTTTTACACTAAAAACAGTCACGTCAACACCAAATAGCTGAGCTGGCATCCATTAAAATGGTCTATTTCTGACCTAGCTTTAGTCTATGTAGGCTATTTCGTCATAATTTGCCCTTAGAAAAGTTTTAAAGTGCCACCTTGTACTCATTTATAAGGCCTGTCTTGTGCTTACTGTGAAACTGTTGTTGATGTTCTTGGTGCTGGTCTCAGCCACACTGGCATCTGATAGGTCCACTTCATCAAAAATTAGGGACTAATGGGAGAGAAAAACCCCATCAACTTATTTTTTAGCCAGTTACATTTAAATAAAAATGTTACAGTTTAAGAGCGACGGCGGTAAAACGATCAGTGTATCTCTCACAGTTCTGTACCTTGCAGTCTTTGGCATAGTACAGGGTCCTCCCTCTGAGTTTGAAGTACCTCCTCTTCCACCTCTGGAAGGAGCTTGTTTGTTTTAACAGGATTCCCTCCTTCACACTTTTCTGTAGTGAGAGAACAGAGACAGAGGGGATTGAAGGAGAGGAGGAGGAAGATAAAACAGACGTTAGCGCATCCAGAACCTCTGAATATCAGACGTGACAGCTATTCTTCTCGGAGTTCACACGTAAACAGAAGGAGATCGGTTTGGATAGTGTCACTCGGATGGCTTGCTTTTGTCAAACAAAGACAGATAGAGCTGCACACATGAGCAGAAGGGGTGTTGACTGAATCTGTCACGATAAAGCAGAAGTATCAGCCCAAAGGCTGCGCTGGGCTTTTTGTGTATTTTCACCCGTGGGTGAGATCAGGGGCCCAAAAACAGCACACTAATCCGTTAAAGCAGCAAATAAGGACGTTTGATTTGGTTTGCAGTACGCTCACGCAGCATTAAAGTCAGGTAGGGAAGCAGCAGGTGGGAGATGCAGTCATCCGTGGCCATGTGGAAATTATTACCACGGTCAGAACTTCAGAAGATCAAATGATTTCATTTGATACAATTGATCCGCTTGGCTGAAACTCATCACTGATTCTGCCACAGTGGCCGTTATTGTCCTTTTTCCTTATCTCTGCTTAACGTGCACTCATTCCCTCTTCCCCCCGTTTATGAGTACATGCAGCAAGAGAGCCAAATCCTCCACAGGTTTGAGACAGAACGTCGGGAGGGGGTCGCCATGGAGATCCTTGTTTCTCGTAACAACTGCTGGCACACGCAGATAGGATCTTAAAAACGCGTAGCTCCCTGCATACCTGTACATTCATCACCAAATGTAGCAACAAATCACAAGATCTGCCTCCATAACAGCCCAGAGGCTTCCACATAAAGATAATAATCGTGTGCCTGCATGAGTCACCCGCATACTGTCATGACAGAAAACAGCTGTATCACACTCCTGATAAAACTGGGAAGAATTCACTGGCAAGGCATCTGTGAAAACTGCTACAAGCTCCTATTTAATGTTTCTTCACCTTAACACTTTATCACCCCAAGTGTCACACAGGTCACGTGGACTTTTTTGTAATTTTGGAGGTAAAACTTCAAAAATCATTGGAATTTTCTCTCTAGCCCAAAATAGCTGAGGGGTTATGGTAATGTGAAGCGCACATGTTAAAATCTAGGTGGATTTGATTTTTCTGTCTGTGTTCAGACTGCAATACTTTGTAAATGCTTTGCACTACCCTGATACACCAAATGTCCCCCATAGAGCTCAATGTCTCTTCTTTCCAAAACCGTTTGAATTATGTCGCTAGATCAAGCGGTAACAGAGTAAGGGTCATTTAAAGAGCGCTTATAAAATGTTTTGGCATTCATGGCACTCCATATGCTCTGTTTCTTCGTGTTAACAAATAACTCAAGAACTGTTCAAGCTAACTTTTCAGCCAATAAGCCGAACCAGGAGGACTGCACGTAATCACGTCTTTACAGGTTGTATAACAACAATTCTTAACATCGTCTTCAGCAAACAGACTTGCATAACGAACCGGTTCTTCCAGGAGTTCAATCATGTGTGTAAGTATGTCAACTTCCATCCAAGATCTTTTTCATTGCTTGAGGATACTATCTGAAGCTATTTTGCAGCAGAATGTTTCACAGTGAAATTAATATCAGTTTTCTAAGGGAGTTTTGAGGTGCTTTTCCAAAATACGTGTATGTTACTTTTCTAGTGAAAATTTACAAACGTCTCCACTCAGTCATGGTTTGATGGCAGGTGGCTCAGCAGTCACTTGGCAGCGTTTCCATTTCGGAGCGGAAGTCTGCCCTTAAGGAAAATTGCAAACGGGAGCTTTCAAAAGTGAAAGCATTCAGATATGATAATATCTGAATGCTTTGATAATATCTCACAGAGCAGGTAGTTGGCTATTTTTATCTTGCAGTTTAACAGTACCCGGCATGCCTTTAGTGGCCTGACTTTATAATACGAAAAGAATGCAAACAAAAAGAAAAGGAGGAAGATTAATGCATTACGCTTTTAACATCTTTAGGGTTTGGCTTTTTAAATTTCCTTCTCATTCAGTCCTTATATTTCACCTTGTATCTTACACCCATTTCCTCAAAATTATTAAATTTTTTAAGTTTATTCTTACTGATCTAAATGCATTTCTATCGTTCAGTGTTCGTCATGGGGTTAACGCCAACTGAATGCCAGGCTCACAACAGAAAAGACTGCATCTATTAGAGCATTAAGGAACTGAGCTAACCTAGATTACACAACAGTCAGCCATTACTGTCAAATAGGATTATTTAATACAAAGACAGATAGATACTGACATTTATATATGCCACATGAAAACAATAACATCAACATAAGACATAAAGCACACAATATACATCTTAACTATCTAATGGAGGATTTTGGCCCGACCGATGGGGCAACCTGTGTCCTGCTCGTGTTCAGAACTTTGATGGCTTGAGGAATAAAAGACAATTTGGACCAGTTTTTTGTGAGCAAGGGGGGACAACAGTGCCGTGAAGATGGCAGTAGTTTAAATGAAGAGGCAAGTGGATGCTTTTCATCACTCACAATGTTATTTTTCTTGTTCCACACACGGTCCTTATAAATGCTTTCTAAGTTTGATAATGGGATTCCCAACAACTTACTCGCTATTGTTAACGTCAATCTAATTGCCTTTTTCTGCACCACAGAGGCAAACCCAAGATAATAGCACTTGGCCACATTTTATATATTGATACCTACATTTAGTTTAAATATTTTGGTGCATTCAGTAGCATATGTATCTACTGATCTATGTATGAATTTATTTATGATTTTGGCACTTTCAGTCCTCCATAACTTCTGTTACAGCTTACGTTTCTCCTGACCTTTCTTCTTCATCTCATGCAATTTCTGGCTTACTTTCTGTGGCTATTTCTTTTTACAGTAATGTCCTTGGCTGTGTGAACAGTGGGAGTAATACAAGGCAGAAGCACCGCCGAACCAGTGATAAATCTAATTCATCGCTCCATCACAATCTCATTTCTCTCTTGCAGTGTGCGTGTGCGTGTCTCTGTCTGTCTGTGTCAATGTGCAACCATGAGATATATCCCGCCTAGTAATGGTGCATACAGCTGCTTGTGCTCTCAGTGTGCTTGTTTCTTTCTTAGAATAAATGTGCTTTCATATCCTGCAGGAGAGAAAATCTCATACTGTCACCATGTGAGAAAGAAAGACGGAGAGAAAAAGAAGCAGAAAGGAAAGTATGGATAGTGGGAACAATGATAGATAGGCTCATGGTATGGATCATTAACAACAGGAGATGCAGGGGGAAAAAAAGAAGTATAGCTGCGAGAGCGGTGAGGACTGGGGAAGAGGAACAACACAAAAAGAGAAAGATGCAAAAACTACATCAACCACAGGCTCTAGAGAGTTGACTTGAAAGAAAACTAAAGAGCAGACGGTCCCTTGAGGAAGAAGAAGAAGGAACAAAATGCACTAACAGAAAGGTGTAAAGGTCTCTTTCCACTGAACCACTTGACACTTGGGAGATAACGGTGAGGTGTAACTACCCTGTTCCACCAATCAAGCTTATCCGTGGTTGGCACAACAACACCATCACAAGCCGTCAGTTGAGGAGCTAATCAGAGTGGTTCTTTTTGACAAACGCTAACAGCATTGCAGCCCATGGTATCACTAAAGGACAACCTGAAAGTCAGACCCAACTCAGAGAAACTTGTCAAGGCTATAGGCCCCATCCCCAAACCAGGGCCTAACGTTTGGCTAGGTTAGCTTGCTATCCTAAGCAGGGATGAAAATGCCTTTGGGCCTTTGGTGCTGCACATGTAAAATGCAGGTTATGTGGAAAACATTGAGAAATTGAGTTGATTTAAAGCTGGCAAAAGCTAAAGTGATAAGTGCTTCAGCAAAATCAGATAAAGTCCAGTATTCTCCAGCAGATGTTCAAATGCAAATTCAATGGATTTGCCTACATTTGCCAGTTTATTCAGAAGTATGTTTTACATGCTGTAACTACCATTTGTCCCTTCACCCACTGAGATATATTTCAACAACCCATTTAACAACAATTAAAAAACAACTTTTGCAAACATTTGGGCCTTTCTGATCCACTGAGGGTCATAAAAAGGAAAAAAAAACATATATATGAGGACTCCTCGTGAGCTTAATTTTGTGTATTTAAAACTGAGCTGTGCAAGCATTCCATTCATATTAATTACGTCAGAAACATCTCTTACAATAAATATATAAGCTATAAACAATAAACAAGACGTCAATCTGCAGCTTTTAAACCTTGCATCAACACATTTTTAAAAAAAAGTGATGTTAAGAAAGGACTGAATACTTGCGTGACTAATTTTAAAGAGGACTGCAGGCACATTATGTCAGTTTGAGCTTTTGAATTTACTTTAATAGTTTTGTGAGCAACAACTTCACTTCCTGTTGATTTCTTTCCCAGGTAAAGTTTCCTTAGCCTTCATGACTGAATCAAGCACCTGAGCACAGCGAGTGTCACACATGTCATAAAGCCTCTTCAAGCTAATTCAGTATATGGACTATATTACACTGCACACAGGAACATATCGGCAGAGCAAAAAGCACATGTGTGTTTCACATATAAACAGACATATGTGATATTCAAAGGTCACGATGTCTCCTCTCTTCTCCAGCTGAGCCATGTTGTCACACAGATCACTCTATTCATTAGAGCAAGACTAATCACATCACAACAATCATCCTGACACACACACACACACACACACACACACACACACACACACACACACTCAGAGGAGGGCAGTGAAGTGGATATGCACACCGAAGCACATTAACACATATACTTACTCATCTGTGAAATGCACACACACACACAGAGCTTTGAAGGGTGCCCACATCCACATAAACATCCGACTGAATCAACCCTGATTTATTTCTCCCTTTATTTAATTCTCTAACAGACCACACACACACACGTCTGTCAGCCTCCATCCTGCGTGAAAGACTGACCTTCAGTGTAAACACTCAATCAACAAATCACTGAAATTTGGACTTTCACCCAGACAGCAGAGCGACACGAGTGACTCGACCAGTATTCTGGCATACACTAAGACTGCTGGCTGAGAGAACAAAAAAAAAAGAGAAAAACTTCCTGCAGTTTTAGTTCGACTCGGTGGAATGAGCAATACCTGGGACTGAAGGAGAAGACGGACATGGCCAATTCCAAACCACCCACTTCTCTGTGAACTCCACACAGAAAGACCAATACCTGAACAAACAGTCACACCTACAGTCTGAGTTAATAGTTAGCTTCATTTCTGCAGTTCCGTGGCCATAAAAATGCAACACGATCTGTTTGGTAGTTTGTTCTGGAAACCAGGAGCTGCTAAAGCCAAACTTTTACATCTATAAAGTGGACACAAATAGAGACAGAGTGATATTTTGGGGGTTTCTTTAAAGTACTGAACACTAAAATCTTTGAACAGAAAAGCTACCTGGGCTAGAGCAGGGACGCCAAACTCATTTCACATCGTGGGCGACATACAACCTGCTGTGAAATTGTCCTCTCTGTGTAATTCCCAGACTTTCTACAGTAGATTGTAAAAAAAAAAAGTTAGTAACTAAAACTTAAGTTACTTTGGTGTGGTCTGAATGTCAGTAACAAAAGCTGGCTAACGTGTGGCTCGCTTTTTTTTCTTTTTTTTTTGACTGCAATGAAAATATTAAAAATTTTAATCATCACCTTTTTAAAAAAAACTGTGACAGATGTCAAGAAAAGTTTGTACTTCAAAACAAGCAGCAAAGAATCCCTCTGACAAACCTTACTAGAACAAAACTGCCTTTCACACACACACTCTCACACTGACCTCTTCCTCAACCAGCCGGCTCTCCTGTGGCTTCCCAGCGTGAGCCGACTCCAGATGGTCCTCGTGGCTGAGCCACTTGTCATCCTCCTCCTTCCCTTGCCCGAACAACAGGGGCACAATGCAGCACCCTCCGGACCTACACAGCCCCAGCATTTCACTGAAAATCAGTCTTATCCTCAAACCGGTTGTGCGAAATTTTTCTTCCTTTCTGTGTGCTATCTGGATTCTTTTCTTCCCATCTTTTTTTTCCTTCTCCTTCGAGTGCTTCCTTCTTTTGGCTACATAAAAAGTTTGACTAAACTTGCTCCCGCTCTCCTTTCGCACTAGCGTTTCTTTCACACAATGCAATCCTACTTCCTCTCTCGCAAACTTCCCCGCGGCAGGTAACCACGCCCCCCTCAGGTGTGCATGTGTTTGAGCAACTTCCCCCACCCCCACCTCAGACGTAACTCCTAAGGGGTAAGGTGGAGTGTGCAGGTGTGCGTCTGCGTGTTCATGTAAGGACAGGCCGACTTCCTTCAGGCTAAAAATAGAACTGGAAGAACCTGTCTGGTCAGCAGTGACAGCACACACACACACACACACACACACATGGTAATGGCTAGTCCTGCTGATTTAAGGCATGAAATACATTTTTACACACACATGTCGAGATGATGGGAAGGTTAATGGCATGCCGCTGTGCTTATAAGAGCTAGAAACGTCACTGTGATCACACAAACTCACGAGCTGCCAGCCTGCATGAGCTGTACTGACTCTGTGTGTGTGTGTGTGTGTGTGCGTGTGTGTGTGTGTTTTCTGCCACTCGGTATATCATTCTGCCTTTAATGAGCAGCAGCATGCTGTTCCCAGCAGACTCACTCAGTGACACCAGCTCTCTCTCCTCCTCTACTCGCCTTCAGTCTTTCCCCCCCTTCCAGAACATTTTCCCGCTGCTGATGTAATTCAGCATCAGGTCAAAGAGCTTTATTAGCGACTTTAAATGATTTTAATGTAACGTGTTCTTATGTTTGTTATAAAAAGGAAATATCAAGGACAGAAAGGAGCTCAAGGAGGGACAGAAAATCCTCTTTTACAGCAGGAAGAAAACAAGTTACTGTGTTTTCCCCAGTGTCCTACTGTAATAAAAGATAAGAATCCCTAAAATATAATAAAGAGATACAGTTTAAGAAAAAAGTACCTGGATACCTTCACATTGCACCTCCAAGAGCTGTTCAACCATGAAAACCCAAGGCCACGGAGCTCCCAGCACACAGCTTTTGTGCTGATGTTAATGCCAGAAGAGGCTTTTAATTTATAGCTCTGTAACTTTACATGGTCTTTACAAGTTGCTGTGGCCCAGTGGGGTGCATTTCAGTGAGTAAAATAAAATTAAAATGGGGACTAGAAACTGAAATAACTAAATAACCCTGCATTTCCTGCTCACTCTACAATCCTGTGATAAAGTGGGATAAGTGAGTATTAGAAACCCCCTCAGCATAAACGCTTGATATATCTGTTTAAACACATTTAACCCCTAAACACCTAGTGTGTCATATTTGATACTTGAGTTTTTGTGAGTTTTTGAGACTTCTGCATCGTCAGTGTGGGGGTTTTTACCCCGTGAAAAACCTAAATAAATTGCATGACACATATTTAAGCAATGAATTACTTCTGGATTTCTATATGACACCAATTAACTGATACAAATTACATTTTTTAAATTTGTCAGAAAGTTTAATAAACACTTCATAAAAAAAAATCTAGCAATTAATTCAAGTTTCAGCTTTTAAATGGATGTAAATTCTTATCATTGTTTTAAACCTCCGAGTCTGTAAATGTCTAAATCAAGAGACATATATTGTAGTTTTGCATATAAAAAAGAGATTTTGGCCTTTTTTCCATTAAACAAAAAATCCCCCGTGACTGGAATAAAAACACATACGATTATTTTACTCGAGCATAAAATAATGTCCAGATATGACAGGAAAACACATCAAATTCTGCACGGTAAGACAGCCTCATTGCCTTCACTATATATGGACCGATCATGCTTATGAGTGTCGTTAAGGCCTAATTTTGAGACAGGAAAAGCCCTGCAGTTATTTAAATATTACGCTCATCTACTCATGTAGGCCACTCTCTGAGCAACATTAGCAGGATTCCCATTTTTTTCAGCGAAACTGAACTGAGCTGCACGAGTGCCCTAAGGTTGTACGTGGCTCAAATGCCAAGTAATCTGACATAAGCAGCGCCAGTAAAATCTAGCAGAGCAATATGAATAGATCATTGAGAAACAGGATAACAAAGACTATAATTTTATAGTCTTACTGATCACCCAAAGCACTTTAAACTACAAGCCACGTGTAACCACAGCTCACACCCATGGCCGGTTCAATCGCTAGCTAACATGACATGCATGCATGTCTTTTGACTGCCCACAGGCACAGAGAGACTCCACACAGAGGGACTACCAGGTAAGCCTTCCTGCTGTGAGGCGACGCCATCTTCAGCCTTACAGGTCATGGATGGACAATATAAATCCTGCCCCATGAAATTCACGATAACGTGTACGATGATATTTTTGCTTAAAAGCTGCAAGTGGTTTCATTCGCGGCAGCTTCGACATGCAGAAATCGACTGATTTCAGGCGCTGAATCAGTGTCAGCGTCAAGTCCAGTTTTCCTACACGGGAACATGGCTGATAAACCAACCATGTGGGATCACGAGGCTTGTTTGGTGGCGCGTTCAATCTGAAAACTGCCACAGAGGTCCCTGTTTGAATGATGTGTTTCATAAAAATTGTGTGGCTTTCACGTATGTTTTCATCTGGGTGAGATTTATAGCTCCAAAGTAACGTCACAGAAATCGCTTTGAGAAATCTGTCAGCGTGACTAAATTGTAAATAATATATGTGTAAAATTACAGCTCATTGCAAAGATCGTCCATCTAATTCTTTATTAACTTTATTACTTAGTTACTTTGGTGTAGTATGAACAGCCATGGAGGAGGTCTTTACCAACAGGAAAGCTGTAAAAATACAGTTAAAAATAAAAAAATCTATGCACTCCTTGCCATCCTGTGGGCCGTAATAGGAGTCCTTGGCGGGCCGATTCTGGCCCCCCGGGCCTTATGTTTGACACCCCTGTTCTACAGTATCATTGATCACTCTTTTGTAAATACTGCAATAAATTTGGCGCAGAAGAATTAAAAGAGCTGCTTTCATTAAAAGAACAGATTTTTATAACAATCCCTGTTCGAGTGTGAACAATGTGAAGATTATTCAGCCGTGTTCTTCCTAAACACTGATCAGCAGTTGTTTATTCATGAATAAACAGAAATGCACACACTTTTTTCCCCAGGACTAATTAAAACAGATGCAGGCTGGCTGCTGCAGACAGAGAACCACCTGGCCTTTCAAATATGGCCATGTTTTTGTAATCACGGGGCCACGCCGTCCCCCAGACGGACAACACTGGAATGCCAAATGCAGCTCGGCTCCCGTGTCACTGCCTTTGGACAAGCTGCGTTTTTTTTTCTTCTCCAGCAGATGGCAGACTGAGAAAGAGATGAAGGGGGTGATGGGGGAAACGGAGGAGCAGAAAAGGTGATGGGGTGCACGGGGAGAGAAACTGCAAAGGCTTTGGAGAAAAGACAAAACGGAAACATTAAAGATGACAGAAGGAGAATGGTGCAGTAATCTGCAGCACATTTGGCAGGACTTTAACTCGTCGCAGCCTCCCAGCTGTTTGTGTTGGCTTTTTAACACACACACACACACACACACCGACACACACACACACACACACACACACACACACACACACACACAGGGTTTCCAATGTGGACATACAAATCCCCCTGTGCACCCAATAAATTCATGTTACTGGCACCACACAGGTGGACTCTGACACACATCCAACGCTACACAGACACACATCATCAGGAGTGAGACACAAGCAGACATCTATGGAGGACCAAAACTGCCAAATGACAAGAATAAGAAGTGAAGAAATAAAGAAATGACTCAACAGAAAAGCATCAAAACAAGTATTTCCAAAAAAAGTGACTTAAATTCATAGTTATGTTTTAATTTGCTTCTGCATTTGTTTTTTATTACAAAAAGAAAATTCTGAATAAATTAATATACCATGAAATGCATTTAAAAAAGCATATATTTATAATTCAGTTTTTATTTTATTTAATTTATATTAATTCACCTTGTTTTAACTTTTTATTTTAACAAATTTTAAATCATTTAAATAACTACAATTTTAAAAAGTGAAAAGTAAACAATTTTTAAAATCTTTTTAGAATAATAAATAACTGAAGTACTTTTAAAAAATGTAAAATTAAAATGTAAATAAATGTAGTTACACGTACATTTATTTTGATATGTGTATATTTTTTAAGCATTTAAAAGAATATACACTCACTGGCCAGTTTTTTAAGTACAACTTTTCAACTGCTCTTTAACACAAACATCTAATTAGCCAATAACGTCACAGCAGCTCAGTGCATGGACGCATGTAGACACAGTTAAGACAAACTGAAGGTCAAAGACAGCATCAGAATGGTGAAGAAAGGGGATTTACAGTAAGTGACTTTGCGTGTGGCATGGTTTTGGTGCAGGACATGCTGGTTTGAGTATTTCAGAAACTGCTGATCTGTTGGGATTTTCCCACACAACCATATCTAGGGTTTACAGAGAATGGTCTATAAAACAGAAAGTGTCCAGTGAGCTAAATGGTGAGTGGGTGAAAATGCCTTGTTGATGTGAGAGAGTAGATCATTCTTATTGCAATGAAGGCATGCAGAAGAGCATCTCTGAACAGCAGCAGAAGACATCAGCTGGGTGCCACTCCAGTCAGTTGAGAACAATAAATTTTTTCTGCAACAGCTGGACGGTAGGGTCAAAATGTGGTGCAAACAACATGAAATCATGGATCCATCCTGCTTGTATCAACTGTTAATGACATAAGACACATTTTCTTGGCATATGGATGTGCAGCCAATAAATCTGCAGCAACTGTGTGATGCTTTCACCTCAACATTGACCATAATCTCTGAGGAATGTTTCCAGCACCTTGTTGAATCTATGCCACAAAGAAGGGAGTCCAACATGTTACCAGCAAATTGTACCTAATAAAGTGGAATTTCGGTTATTAAATTGTGTATTTATTTCCATATTTATTATCACCCCAATGCTGTAAAGCCCCACTTAGCTGTCAGTCAGAGGTCACTAAAACAAATGCAGCATATCATTAGCACATAACAGCTGACTCGGGTCTGTTGTTGTTAATTATACTTATTTTCTCTCTCGATCTCTCGCCGTCTTTATTGTTATTATTTTTTGCTTTGTGACATTTGAAGTTGGTGATGCAAAGGCATGCGGGGTTGCCACGGCAACAGTTCGACTTTCAAATCAACCTTGAGTGTTGAAAATTTAAGGACACGCACGCAAACAGAAAAAACAGAACTCGCACTCCTTTTCACCTGGACGTTTTCTCTTCAGGTAATCAAAAAGGAAGTAAACTAGGCTTCCTACGTGTGTGTGTGCGTGTGTGCGTGCGTAAGGTTGCGTCACCTCACTGTCCTTGATAACTTTCATTATGCAAGCAATTTTATTAAACGGCGCAAAGAAACAGTGAAACAGATCATTTGAAATAGAACAGCTTGCTTTCATACATAAAAAAACATCTGACCACACACACACACACACACACACACACACACACACACACAGAGGGAGAGTCAGAACAAGGCGTGGGAGGACTTTGCACCATGGCGACCACATCCTGTCTCATGTACCTCTGTGTGTTTATTAATAGACACAAACACGCCAGTGATATGTGCAGAAAGCAGCCAGAGAAAAACTGTCGTACACTCTGTCGTACTTTAGATGGACAGCTGGAGAGAGACAGCCAGACACAACACACACACACACACACACACTCACACATGCACACACACACACACGCACACACATACATTTTCTAACCCTCTGACACACACACATGCACACATTTCTTCAGGTTTAGCTCTGTTTCACATTTTTATGTTATTGTGTCTTTGAAAGATCATCCAGTTTTTGGCATCTGCCCATGAGGTTTGTGCACTGAAGGACACATAATCTGCTGCTGGTGATGGTGGCAGGAGGAGGAAGAGAAGGGGGGGTTTCCCAGGAGCATATGGTCCAAATCTGGCCCTGATGCTGCATAATCCTTGCATACATACACACACAAAAACACACACAAGTGAACAGATAGGTCTCTCAGCCAGAAATAGACAGACAGTGACTGAGAGGTGGAAAAAAGGTGCAAGGCTCTCATAATGTGCTGATGCGATTAGCATGCTCTTCCTGTTGTTTAGATTTGTGATGTCAATCACTCTGGTGATGTTTTTTTTTTTCTGCTTTCGTTAGAAAACAATCACGCAAATGAAAGTTTTACATTTGGGTAAAGCAGAGATGAAAGAAGGAGGCAAGAGGAGGTTGTGATGTAATTCAGATAGGGGAGAAAAGAGAGGAGTGTAAAGACGGGAGGAGGTAAACCAAGATTATATATATATGGCCATGCATGTGTGTGCGTGTATGCACACACTGGTGATTATCCCTGATGATCACACCATGCTGTTTAATCTTGTCTCAAAGCATCCAAAAAACATCAGACTGGGGGGATGTGTGCATGTGCCTTTGTGTGTCAGTATGTTCCTGTGTGTGTGTGTGTGTGTGTGTGTGTGTGTCCGGGCGACCCAGTGTGCATGTAAATGTGATGCATTGGAGATACAGAAATAAATTAAAATAAATTTTCAATAAATCTAAATTAATCGCGGTGTCCGTGTGAAGATGTGTGTGTGTGTGTGTGTGTGTGCTCTCGTATTCCTTTTCCTCTGAGAATTTTAACTCAGCTTATACACACACACACACACACACACACACACACGCAGACGTTACACTGACTTAGTTAAGTTTTGTAGAAACTTGCCCTAACTCTAAACCACATGTTCATCCTTTAAATTAATGATTTGAATTAATTTAATGAGGGAAGCAAAGTCCCCGCAGCTTGAATGAGTTGGTTTTGCGCAGACCTGCTCACACATGATGAATTATCCACCCCTGCAGCCTAACCTTCGCTTTTGGTGTTCAGCACAAAAGCCAAACAACGTTTGCCTCTGCAAAGATTATGCAGAACCGTCGGCACACTGCAGCACACAGGTGAATAGACGCCCACGTGACCTGAAAATATTTCAGTCATGGATTTCGCCTGTTGCTGTGTCTCGAAAGTCACCATCAATAATCAGAGCTGTATGACCCAGCTTTGCTTTTAGAGACTAGGGGGGAAAATAAGAAAGCTTGGAGAAAACAAAATGAAACTGTAGACTTCCTCTTAAGTTCTGACAGTTTGATACCATTGATTGATCCCAGCTATAGCCTGGACTTTGGAAGGAGGCAGCAAAAGCACTCCGGTGACTGGATCTGTGTGAGTAATGAAGCCAACCTTTGCTTCACGTTTGGTCTGAACCATAAAATAAATCTTATTTTAACCTGAAAGAAATGCAGTTCCTCTAATGGCCACTAATGCCTGGCTATAAAAATAAGTCAGTCTTCATAGAGTCCAATGTTAATATCCCACAAATTACGGCAAAAATAAACCTGTTTACAGATTGTGACAACTAACTGTTTTAGTATCAGTTTACATTTTCTAAATATATGGAGGGTCGATTTAAAAAAAAAATAATTTAACCATTTAAATAGGGTCTCTTGATTGTGTTTGTGGCATTTTAACTGACCAATAAAACTACTTCGACCACACTCACAGGCATAAAGACCTATCAGCGAACTTTTAGCAACTGCTAGATGCTAGGTGTGATTCCCAACCAGTTACGAGTCATTTCTGCTAAAGCCTCATTCACTCAGGACTAGAGTCCAGTCAGTGACTGCCCCTCAACCACAGTTTGCTAGGAAGCAGTGTGTATTCCACGACAAGCTGAATGGTTGAATGCCAGCAATTGCTGGCTGTCGCTGGGTGAAAGTGGTTGCAAAGAGGTTTATTTATTGGTGTTGCACCCAAGACCAAATAGTTGCTTTGGTCGCTAGCAGATTGATGTAGTTGCCCATAGTTTGCATGGAAGATGCCAACTTGTCTGCAAACACTCTCCAACTGTTAGCTGCGCGATAGTAAATCAGAGAGCATAACACAAACTGGAAACAGAAAATGTTTTGCTGCAAAGTTGAAATGCACCTGTGTTTTTGAGTCCTTTGAAATGTGTTGGCTGTAGCAGGGATGTACCACTTTTACTATGAAGGCGAGTATTCTCTATTTCCTGTTTGTATTGCACTTTTTCAAATTTCGCTCAGTGATTATTTAGCAAGTCTTTGCAGACAAGTCGACATCTTCCATGGAAACAATGGGCAACCACAGAAATCCGCTAGTGACCAAAGAAATCAGGCTTCTGGTGCAGCATCCTCTTTTCAGCCAGTTTCACCCAGCAACCATTTGCCAACCAGTTGGAGGTACTCAGTATTTTTCCCAGGGATTACCAACCAGTCTCTGGACCCATGTGACTGTGGCTTTCCTTAGCATTAATTACCAGCTACCTGCATCTGTTCGATGAACCAATAAAGTCCAAGCTTGCCGACATTAGCTGATATTTTAACAGACCACCCTATCATCTAAATATGATCACTTCTATTTTCAAAAGAACCAAGACGGCAATAGCCAATAGCTTCAAACTGTCACCTGAAGCTCTGACTCAAAGTGAAGGCCACTGAAATGTCATCACATCCCAAAACATGTCCTGAAACTCTCAGTGATCCTCCCAAAGACAGACAGATACAAGCACACACAGATCAGTAATCAGACAAAGATAGAGGCAAAAACCAAACCGTCTAGCTTTCTCTCTCTGTGCCACTGGCTGTGCTGTCGTCATGGGAGATGAGTGATTTCCAACCCGTGGGGGCTTTTCCTGTCCTCTCCACTCATTTCCCGACAGTCTCATTCAGAACATAATTGCTGCAGTAAACTGAATTGTGCTGCGCTTCAGCAAACACTGCTGACAGCTATTAAAAATCACTTTAATTTCACAATTATGATCAAATACAGATCTGAATTCTTCTGCCTCATGAGAACAGTTTAGAACTACTAGTACAGGTAGTACTGCAGAAGTACAGAAACACTGCAGACGAATGCATCCCTGTGTTAGCAACACATTTTAATTTCTTTGCATCTGAGCAAAGTAACCCGTTTTATTTCATATATGAAAATCAGATTTTCCAGTACAATTTACTGAATCCTTAGTATGTTCATACACCCAAACATTTACCACCAACCACCTGTTAGAACTGAAGACAAATGATAAAAGCTAATTAGATTCTGTGTAGATAAAGACTGAACCCCCCCCCCCCCCCCCCCCCCCCCCCCC
>VVHJ01034268.1:0-11522 GCA_015107715.1 Tylochromis polylepis
TCCTCAAAAGTCCATTTACAGTACGGGTCAGTACATCTGAAAGCCTTTACCACTCCAGCCAAATTCTTTGTCTCCCCCATTCACAGCTAGTTATCTGGACTGCAGGCTGCACAAAAGGCAATTGGCATTATATTGTCCGGACTGACATTAACCCCTGATATTTCCACTGCTCTCTGTTAGAGTCCCCTTTTCCTTCTCTATTACCAGGCAATTCCCACAGAGCCAGAGGTCAGACCAACCATGGAGAGATACTTAAACACTCTGACAACAACAGAAAGAAATAAAAGAAAAGAAACATAAACAGCAGCAGCGATTAGTTCCGTTTTATCTTTGGCATCGTTTCGGACACAAAAGTCCTTAACAGGCTGGATGAAGCTGGGTTTTTTTTCCTGGCCAAAATAAGCAGCCCATTCACATCCAGTTTACTCACACGCTCACTCTTCTGCTCCACCACATCTTTATGCAGACGGATTAAACAACTGAATAATTGCTGATAACCACGGGCTCACAATTGTGGCAACGCACTGAGGGCTAACATAAATTTTTTTTAACAAGTGTCCAAGTGAGATATTTCCATAGGGTTAGTGAAAGGTCAGCCGAATAGTTGCACGGCTTAATGATAACAATGGTTGTTCATGGGGTCAGTTGGCTGCTAGCTCCAGCCTTTCCTCACCAAAGCAGGTCAGAGTAAAGGCCTATCTAATCTTTAGATGTGTGATGCACATACTCTGATGTCATGCTTTGGTTTTATTTGTCAGTATTTCATAACTTTGTTTTTTAAGAGAATTTCTCAACTTCATATGAACATTTACATTTACAGTGAATTCCATAAGTCTCTCATTATTAGCACATTTACAAAACTGTTTTACTTTTTAAAAAGTGCATTAAACATGACCATTTTTTTTTTCAAATGGATTCAAATACTCAGGTAGTATCCTCTGCAGGAATTTCTCATCCTCTCTGGAAGCCTCACTCGGCAGGTGAGGCTTCACATTTCTGCAGCGATGAAATCAGTGACAGACAGCGGTGGGTGGACTCACGACCTATTCTCTCTAAATGCCAGGCTGAGGAATGCCATTGACTGAAGGGCTGATGGAGCTGTTGGCGGACAGGCCTGTGTGCAGACGGAGCAGACCCCCGCTCACCTGCACACAGCACATCTTCCCTGCCCCCAACCAGAAGTTTGCAGTACCACTGCCTGTCCTTTCTGGCCGTTGCTGATTTTAGACTGTTGCTGCAGAACAGCAACCATTGATCAAATGTTTGCATGTGTGAGACTTCTTAGGAGTTTGTTGTTAAGTCACTACCCTGAGTCACACTGTCAACATGCATCATCTTTGATTCTCTGCTGAAACACTAAAGAGGTTTGTGTATCCAGGGCTCTTGGCCTTCGATCTGGAGTCACATTTCTCCTCATTACCTGAAATAGAAGTGGCTAATCAACTCTTCTTAACCTATGTTCGTAGCCAAAAATGAAACTAAATTAAGAGCACAGCTCTGAAACGAGTCCAGCCACTAAGATCTAAATGACTGCTGATAACACTCCCTTCAGTCTCACTTTTCCAGAGTATGCAGGGCTGTTTTGGCAGTTTCTCTGTGTATCCACAGGCTAGGGTCAAGTAGTGTTACAGCTTCAGTGAGTGTGCTGCTCGGTGCTGCAGTGTATCATGTGAGCGCCCAGCATGGACTCGACATCGTCCACAGCTATTTCTGTCAGTGTAAAATCATGAGAACCGCTTTATCCAACACAAGGCTGGTCAGAGGGTAATGTCTCTACACAGCACTGAGTCTGTTCCCTCTAACAGGGCAGCAGACTGGCTATATGTTCAAACTGAATTAGATTAGTCTTTTTTTAAAAACGCCATGTTTTCGCGTTGGAGGTCTGGGCCTCAGACAGATGAGTGTTTGACTGCTGAAGCTGTGGTAGGAGTGACAAAAATCCTTTTGCAATGGCCTTTGTGAGGAGGTGGAATGTCCAAACAAACAGTTTCCCAGGGTTTGGGTAATTCAGAGAGTGATCCCAATAGGCTGTTGAACTCTGCAACTCATTACTGACTGTGCTGACCTGATTTACAATCACTACACAATATGATTTGTGGTTAAGTGGTATTTTATAACCTTTTGGATCTGACGTGAGCTACACCTAAATTTGCTAAGTTTAAAACTAATTAGTCTTGGGTCAGGGATTTGTCTTTGCCAAAATTCTATCTAATGAGTCGCAAAATATGAAAAACACATACAATATCCAAGTAAAGATGATAGAGAAGATCATTTAATTATTTTATAAATACTTCTTTCTTTATTTCAGTATACAAAATAACAGTATGTACATCCACACAAAAGTGGTTTACAAAAATCCATGAGTTCAGCTCATATGCTCTGAAAAATAGAATATATTTTGAATTGCCTGCATGTCAGACAAAAATGAGATAATGCACCATTTCAGAAAGTCCTTAAAAACTCTCCTCTCAATCCACAGGGATGCAGCCATGTCATGGTCCGCACGGGATACATGCTGAGAGTCCAAAACACCAACTGCAAATATGTTCCGTGAATGAAAAATGCTCAAGTTCCCTTTATGTTCCTTTTTTCCTCTATTGTCCATTGCTGTTGAGGAAAAAAGTTTAAATAGTACCTAAAAAAACAAAAGGATGGATCCATTAGAACCCTTCGATTTCCATGGATTAAAGCCAAATGTAAGCCTTTGTCTAGTCTGGAGAGAAGACGACGTTCTCTCCTCCAGCATCAAATCCAATATCGTTTCTTTTTATTAGACATATAATAAAATAGACTTAGACCCAGTATCCCTGTTTGCAGGGATTTATAATCACTAATAAGAGAAAGAAATTACCCAGGAGGACGGTGGTCTTCACATGAACCGACTGGCACTGTCTCCACACTCCAGGTGAAGCAAAAAAGCTCAGAAGCCCAATTGGGAGTTCAGAGATTTTGGTGGGGGAAAAAAAAATGATACTGACACAAGAATGGACCCCTTCTCATTGAGAGACACATGCTAAAGCTTAAGACAGAAGTAAGCCTTCTTGGTATTTTTAGTGCTTTGGTTAATCTGTAGCCTTGGCTGGCTGAGTGCTGGTCGGGCCGGCAGGTTGGTGGACTCATTTGCAGACGTATCTCTCCACGTTGCGCTCGCACATCTTGCAGGTTACGTAGCAGCACCAGTGATACTTGCAGTGGCAACGCTCCACCAGCTTCTCTGTGTACGCGTTGTAGCCACGGCCGCAGCACATCAGGTCACAGCTGTCACTGCCTGATGAGGTTTTGTTGCACTGCCTGACAGACATGAAAAATATGCAGTTAGACTGTGACTTTTATTTTCCGTTGCAATAGCTGATTTCTCTAGCCGAGGCAAGGACAAAGGAGGCACATTTTGGACCAAGCAATCAGCCGTGAAAGCTAAAATATTTCCAGTTCCTGCCCAAGACAATTAAGTTAACAGCTCCATTCTAAAACATTTTGCACAATCTCGCAGCCTGTCAAGAATCAACAATAGTCCTTTAAAATGGTTTGACCGAACTCTGTGCTTTAACCTTTGCGCTCTCCTTCTCCCAAACATTTTTTTTCTTCCATTTTTTCTTTTTGTTTCCTTGTCTTTGGCCAGTGGATGCTCTGGAGCCTCTTATTTCAGAAGCCCAGGGCATCTTTTAGAATGAGCAGAGAATAGCCCCACCATAAATCACGCTGAATACACAGGCCTGCCCTCCCTCTCTTTATCTGGTCCTCTTCACATAATTGCTTTGTTTTATGATGGCAAAGTGTTAATGACCAGCAGGGTGAGAGAGCTACTGAGCTAATGGCTGCGCTCTGTGAGTGAAAGAAGGGGAGGAAGAGGGACAAGAGTCACTGAGAATGCAAGACAGGTTTATGACATCGGTGGGAGCTGGCAAATGGACAGAGACACCCCAGGAAGTTATGTTTTGTCAGAAGTACGATCTTCTATGGTTTCACATCTGCTGGTTTAAAGTAATTTAAGACAAAAGCCCAGCCTCTTTCCGGGGACGTGACTCTCTTTTGTACCGGTGATCACACTTTATCCATTACAGAGTGTGGCTACAATTTACTTGCCTGCCCCAGATTGTCTCAGGAAAAAAAACTGACAAACCGTTGCTGCTGCTCTAGTCCAAAGACAAGTATGTCAGGTGACTCTAAATTTGACCCTAGATGTGATGTAAATAAAGTCTATAAAATAAAGAACTGTATGAATGCATAATTAAATGTGGCTTGTAGTGTAAAGCACTTTGAGGGTCACTAAGACTAAAAAAGTGCTTATAAATGCTCTTTCATACCTGACCACAGAGTAGCAACAAGGATTCAAGTACAAAAACGCTTTAAGTCAAGCGGCTAAACAAAGAACAAAACAATGCTCAGACCTATTTCTACAATATTATCTACTTTGCCTCAACAGCTCCTCAACTATGAAGCAGGGAATCAGAAAAATCTGTCTAGATACTAAAAGAAATAATTAATACCCACACAGGAACACTTAACAGGTCGCATCAGCATCAAACATTTACCTAATTAATAACAACAGCAAAACGGCTGTCTCGTGACTTTGCAGGAGCGCTAATGCTGTAGACTGTGAGGGTGCTGCATTTGTTAGCCTGCCAAAAGGATGCACTGAGCACAGTGAGTGTCCTTGACATGAAGCATGTCTTCTGTTTATCTGTACAGTGACATCAGGCTGAAGGACACATGATTTGCTAGTCACATGTTGTATGTGCACATATATACGGTGGTCTTATTTATATCCTCCATAGCTCATACATCCAGGATTGTGTTCTGGTAGCATGGAAGTATGGCAATCCACAAAACTACATGTATTCCTGTAAACCAGTGTGCATCTGGTCTCACATACCATAAAAGAGAGGCATGGCACTCCTGAAATCCTGAAATCTGCTGGAGAATTTTGCAACAACAAACGTATAACGTTCAGCAGCAACAACAACAAAAAATTTTTAAAACCTTAAAACCAAAAAAAAAAGTCTTTTTGAGAGGTTTTATAAGCATTCACTGGTCATTGTTCTTTTATCAGTTTAGTTTAAACAACACTTCTGAAAGGACTTGAAGTGAAACTGTGTAAGATCAGGTCTTTATGGCAGGAACATCCGAAACCCGCCCTGTCTTCCTTAAAATTAGCCTCCTGTACCGTGTAATTCACAAAGAAATAATGAACTTTAAGATATGATCGGTCCCCAGCAACACACATTAGAGAAATTAGATAAACATACAAGGTAGCGCTTCTTATTTGTGCTTTATTTATCTGGTATCTCTTAGCCCAGCCTCTCCCTCTAACTTCTAACAATAGAGTTCCATCCCGAGTCAAATACTGAAAGTGAGCAGTGAAAGTAAATCTTTATCTGTGTGGTGCAATGAAAGATTTCCCTGTTTGTGTGGCCCTCTAAAATCAATATCACCTATAGTGCCCTCAGCCTTAAGAATAACCACATTCGTACTCATTTCAGATAGCGGGACAAGGACTCCAGTCACAGTGGGCTTTTCAGTGGCACATGCTCAGACACACCACAGATGGGGCTCTCTCAGGGGCAGGCACTTGTTATCAGCCAGCCTGTAACTCAAACACTGCAACCAAGCAGGACAGCACTTGAGTCAACATCCCGGATGAGCGGACATTCAGAGCTGATCATTTCCTCTTTGTCAGCTACATAGCTCTGGTGTTCATGTGACTCATGCTCAGAGAACTATAATAACCACGACCAAATAATCCCCTCTTTGTCACACACACACACACAGAGTCAAAAACTGGTGCATCATGGCTGTCTTACCTGCCCTGCGTTCCAACAGAGCCCTGTTTTTCATTCTTGGAGCAGAAGTCCGGAGAGCTCTGCAGGTAGACGAGCTCATTGTCCCTCACCGGTCTGATGTCAATGTCTTTGGGCACCAGCTGCTTACGTGTCCCCATGGGCCGGTGAACCACTTTAGTGGCAGACAGGTACTTGGTCTTAAGGTCCATGGCAATATCCCTAAGGTCTTGCAGTCCTTTCCAGCAGGTCCTTATAGAGCAGGATCCAGACACACCATGGCATTTACACTTCATCACTACTGACTCTCTCAGTACCTGGACATGAAGATGGAGGACACGGAAGTTAAACTATGATATACGGGACAGGCAAATATGGAAACGAGTCTGCATTTTTTATCTGTTCATACTATGTACCTGTCTGCCAACTTCACTGTTGTGTAGGTGCATCAGTTTGTTGGCATGGGAGCCTGAGCGCTTCATCTTCATGGGAGCATCAGAGAATTTGGAGCCCATAATCAAACCGTAGTGCAGGTTGTCAGCACAGCCACCCCAGCGATAGCCAGGCTCTGGAATCTCCGCAGGGACGGGACCACATGAGCAAAGCCGCAGATCTCCAGTGGTGCACGCCCGCGCTATGGTGTGGCTGATGGTAGCCGCAGACAGGGCGTAGACAAACGCAGCCTCCCTTGTTCCTGATGGAAACAGAAACAGCAAACTCTTTAGTTGAAAAAGAAATATGCCACGTAAAATAACAGAGCTGACGTTCAAAGCAATTCAAAAGACAACTTTCTCTCTAAAGACTAAAATCCAATGTTCGGTAATCAATAACCTTTGTTAGTACTGAAACCAGTGATTACACTCCCTATCATCGTCACCATACTAAAGACTAGTGCGATGTCATCGGATATCTTCTTTTTCTCCAAGAGTCTAAAAACAAGAAAAATCATAGTAAAACTTAGCTATACTATTTTAGTGCATAATCAAAGAAGTAACCACAACATTTTAGGACTGTGCTTCAGGCCTTCCTTTTAGTAAAGCTAATAGGACGTACTGGGTCAGGTGACCCATTATTTTATTATTCTGCTATAAAGCTCTGCTGGTGGGATTCCTCCCTCTTTTTAGTCCCATGAGTTTATAAGCCATTACTGCATGTTAACTTTTGTCTCTGCTTTGCCGTTTTCTTGTTGTTTCTCTACATTCCTATTTTTTACCATCTCTTGTAATTCACTCCGAGACAGCTGCTCCTTCCTAACCATATCTCAACAAACTAAATGTGGAGCACAGAGTATATTTATGTAGAACAATGTGTCACCAAATCTAAGGGTGAGTCTGAAATTTCGATATATCTTCGTGATAATGTGAGATTCACATGTACTGTGTCATGCTATCCCTCTGTGAAATTCAAAATAACAGAATAAAAAAGAAATAAATAAAACCAGAGAATCGCCTTCCACCCACATCCCCTCATCTTAGTAGTTTTTGTTGTAGCTGGATTTAATTTTCTTTGTGGTAGTGGCCATCAGATTTATGCAGAAATCTGCATACATTCTGACTTTGTGGTGACTTGTGATTTTCTTTTGCGCATATCCAATGAAAATGTGGAGTCTTCTCTCATTATGTGGGACCTTACAATAAAAAGTACCTTAAAATATAAATAATTGGATGCTTAGACATATTGTGCTCAAATTTTCCCTATATTCGTTGCAAGATTATATGGAAAAGTGATTACTTTATACAAGAAAAAGAAAAGAAAACTCATGAAGTTTCTTCTGCATGGCCACCTTCTCTGGAGTCTGTGTTCTAGCACTCTATTTCTCTCTCTGACTGTATCTATCAAACATCAGTGGTCATGCTCTAACACAGAGTGAGCACTGATGTAATTGGTGGTGATGTGCGCACATGGGAAGCACACATGCTACAGGATGGGGGGCAATTGGAAATAAGGCGAAGAAATCACGTATGAGCTTGGGCTGGTTAGCTCAAAGCCATCCGCGGACAAAGATGAGCCATTTCCTGTTCAGTGCAGACTGTTCATTTGGCAGATGGTAGCCATGCCTACCTCTCTCACCCTATCCAATCCCATTCCCACCAACAGCAACTACCTGTTGCTGGTTCAAAAACCCTTTTAGCAAAATAAAATGGTGAAGTCACACTGTAAGCGATAGTGCAGTGTGAACTTTTTTTTAGGAGATCTGAGAAATAGCAACATAATTTATATATCGCTGAATGTACACCTCTGTAGGAGAATGCCTCAGGAATACATGCTGGAAGTAAAAGAGTGGGATGATGAGGCAGCATGTCCTCTTTAAACTAGAAATAGTTTACAAAAGGCCAAAATTCTGTTTCAGGGTTGTTTTTTTTAGACAGGAACTACATATACAGCATATTCAATTCAATTCAATTCAATTTTATTTATATAGCGCCAAATCACAACAATAGTCGCCTCGAGGCGCTTAATATTTGTACAGTAGATCGTACAATAATAGATACAGAGAAAACCCAACAATCATATGACCCCCTATGAGCAAGCACTTTGGCGACAGTGGGAAGGAAAAACTCCCTTTTAACAGGAAGAAACCTCCGGCAGAACCAGGCTCAGGGAGGGGCGGCCATCTGCTGCGACCGGTTGGGGTGAGAGAAGGAAACAGGATAAAGACATGCTGTGGAAGAGAGACAGAGATTAATAACAGATATGAGATATATGTATATGTAATATACCTCCCCCGAGCCTGGATGTTTCCTCCTGTTAAAAAGGGAGTTTTTCCATCCCACTGTCGCCAAGCACTTGTTCATAAAGGGTCGTCTGATTGTTGGGGTTTCTCTGTATTATTGTGGGTTCTTTACCTTATAATATAAAGCAGCATGAGGCGGCTGCTGTTGTGATTTGGCTCTATGTAAATAAAACTGTATAGAATTGTGGGTATAAAACACAAGGAGCATGTTTTAAAAAACAACAGCCCCTTCCTCCCTGTTCTTCTGTTGGGTTTATAAAGCGTACCTCGGTCGAGATCTGGTCGGTACTTTGGGGCATCAACAGGTATCTCAATGGAGGAGCAGTTCCAGCGCATGTCAGCGAAAGTCTTCTGACACGTTTTCTTGACTTCTCGAGCAGCTTGGATGATTGTTTGCATGAGCTCCAGGTTGGTGCGACACAGCTGAGCTTGGGAGGACACCATGCCGGGCAGCAGCTTACAGTGCTGCGTCTGGTTGATGTGTAATGATGCGGGAGCATGAGACAGTGCTCTGCGTGGAGGGGAAAGAAGCAGAAACAAAAGCTTTTGGGTCAGCATATATTATTCAGTACATATTCTTTTCATTGCGGTGGTGACGGCAACAAAGGGTTGTTTTATGACTTGTTAAATTGTCACGTTTGTGGAAATACAGGCACGCCGTGAGCTTTATTTGGAATGGTGTGTAAGCAATTTGAACTCCCTGCACAGGCACAATTCAAGCTCACAGTGAGACACATTGGCTGTTAACAAACAATTGGAAAACTGCAGCAGATAACACTTTTGGGAAGGGAAATATTTTTGGCATGCGCTGCAGCAGAGAATCATCTTATCAGTGAGAATTCCAGAGGAAAGTCAGCTGCAGATTCATAAAATGCATGTGACATGTTCTTGGTCTTTGGTTAAAGAGCACATGAGGCCTCAAGGATATGCCAAAAAAAATCTAGAAGCCAGATAGAAAATTGTAGATCCCTTATCATTTGAGTGTTTCTACAGGAAGCCCTCTGTGGCCTCGGTTTGACATGAATCACTATTAAAGGGAGCACATATTTGATTTGAACAATTTGAACTTATTGGGAATTAATGTAACAGAGGAAGCACAAGTGGAGCAGGTTAGCTCTGATCTGTGGGATCTGTTGTTTTGTACACTGCTGATTCGTTTGTGAGAACCAAGCAGGGCAGCCTGCACCCCGGCCTGTTTTGCATTAGGAGGCCGAGGGGCCGCCACTCTGTGTCCGATGAAAAGCTGCGACTCCACTGGGCTCACAGTAACCTGGCACCCACAGGTGTTTACAGTCGCATCTGTTTTGCATTGCACCTCTGTCCGTTATGAAGGCTGTAAGACTTCTCACTCAGATTTAGTGCATGCCATCTCACCGCTCATTGGCCCATCTGCTCAAGTGCTCCCACTGTGAGCGTTGCAACTTTTCATTCTGATAGGAAGTCACAGATATTTTTGCTACAGCTAAATGCCGACTTTAGTTTTCCCAGAAGGTCAGAGAAACAAAACAAACACACAAAAAAGCCTGAAAATGTTAACATGCAAAGCAACATGAAAACTGTGACGAAAACCTTCCAGGATTTGTAAGATTAACAAACATAAATAAAACCCTGCAACCTGGATGTTTTGTGGACATTCCAAAATCGTTGTGAAATTATTGTTTGCGTTTACCGTAAAGTAGTTTGCCATCGTCCTTGTTTTCAGCTTGCACGGCATCTTTCTGCAGCATGCTGTTTTCATGATTTGAGGAACAAATTGGACTACACACAGAAAGCAGTGACATCACTGTCTGCGCCATCATGACGCCTCGCCATCCCGATTTTATTTCCTGCTCTCTGCCTTTGTATAAAGTAGATGGTAAATTAAATCTGGGGTCTTAAAACTGAAATATTCATGCAGTCTTTTCTTCTTCTTCTTCTTTTTTTTACTTAGGCCACATTACAGTCAATAAAACAAAATAGTTACTGGCATAGTTTCATACACTGAAGCACTCATCACCACACATGGACAGAGCACACAGCCCCCCCATCAGAAACAACTGCAGGAATGCTGGGGCCCATTTCAAAGCTGCCATGAGCCCTCCCCTCTATGAAACAAACAGCAAAGAGTAATATGGTGTATCTTCATGATGTCATCTGTTTTGACGCTTCTTGAATACAAAGCATTGTGTAAAAATGGCAAAATGACCCACGGAACGAGATGCCGACCCTCAGAGAATACTTACAGCCATTTGATGCCAGAGCAGACCTGAGACAGCATCAGAGCCGCGATCACACCAAGAGGCAGGACATGAGAGCTGCCCCTCATGGTTGGACAGTAGCTCCGGTTTACGCAGGACACAAAACACAAAAGACTTGATGAACTTCTCGGCTCAGACTCGAAGGTCAGCTCTCATGGCACGACGCCCTTTTTCTAAACCCTGTGATAAATTATAGAGAAAACATCAGTGACTTAGAGCTGCCGTGATGCGCCATTTCCAGACTTTCTGTGAAGAGGGAGATGAAAACACTGTGTGTTGGAGTTTTGAAGCAATGATTGTAAAAAGGGGGGTGAGTTTTCTGACAGCAGTCTCACAAACACACAATACCAAAGACAGAAAAAAAATGGAAATGAGCAAGCCTGTGCTTCTTAAGAAAATAGTTTGACATCAAGGCTAATATAAGCACTCAAGGACAGGACAGAGAAGGACAGCTTCCTTAAATATACAAATATACACACTAGAAACTAAATACGTTACAGTGAAACTTTAAAGGCAAAATTATTTTTTGCGTGTTTTATTTAAAAGCGACTTTATTGTACTTTTTGTTGTTTTGGAATTACTTGGAAAAGACAGTTAACCATTGATGCTAAACACAAAGCACAGGATAACTGCTGATGTGATGTTTAAGGAGATTTTTCATGTAGGTTACAAGCTTTGCTGAGCTTTGAGGCAGAAGACGCACTTAGAAGAGAACCTTTTTCCCGCTTTGATTAAACGCTCTGGAGAAAGTCGTATGTTTAGTTTTTATGTTTC
>VVHJ01034268.1:14834-37085 GCA_015107715.1 Tylochromis polylepis
TCGTGGAGTTGCCCGACTCTGGCTGAATACAGTATTAATGTCTGATGAAGAATGAGTCTCACAGCGCTGGGCCATTGTCTCCTGGATCTCAAGAGGATCAAGCCAATATCGTGAGTCAGGAGGGAAGTGGAATAAGGACACTCAACTTTCACCCAGGAGGATCAGGGGCTGAATGGGTGCAGAGTTGCTATTATGCCTGGGGAAAATATTCCCATGCTGCTGCCGAGTTGCAAAACTAACCCTTCAACCAAGGGTGCAGTGCAGAAGTAAAAAGTTTCATGTTAAATTAAATTAAAGTGCAGAATTAAATCACGCGTTCTTAATATTTCAAGATGATGTAAAATAAGATAAATAAAAGATGAGATTTTTTGATTTTAGTGCCAAGGCGTCCTTACACAAATGGAAAAAAAAAAGACTGAGCTCACTGTCATGTTTTTATTTTTTAAATCTGGTCCCTTTCATTTTGTCTGTGTTTGCTAAAATGACAGAAATATGCAAAATACTGTGATAAAAATGATAAAGGTTTAACTCTGATGAGGTAACCTTACATACACATCTGCCTGTTCACTAGTTTAATTGCTCTCACAATAGATAACATTCCATATTAAAATTCAAACCAGGAGTTTGATTAACAACCATCATGAATGCAATAAGGCCAAAAACTTGAAAGGGAATGTTCAAATGGAAACAGTGAACCGTATCGTTTAGTTTTCCTTTTGCCTCTCATCGCCGACCAAACACTGAACAGCGCAGGGCTCTGCTGCCGACTGACTATCGACAAATAACGAGAACGGGATGTCAAAAGCCTCCTCGGAGGGGTGAAAATCATTCAATTTGACGCGCTGAGAGACCGTAACGGCTTCACATCAGTCAGGTTAAAATCCCATCACCCTGTGGTGTGAAGGCATGCCATAGCTCACAGTGGGGCTCACCTCAGAAACAGCAACCTTTGTAAAGTCTGTGCCCCGCAGCACAAACCTGGACCCACATCTTTCGTATGCCATGTGTTTACAACCCTGGTCTGTACTGGGCTTTGAAGACGGGGGCCCTTCCATCAAGCCACAGATGGGGTGCACTTTTTGAAACATGTCATGTGGTCCTCCAGGAGCACTCGGACTGCGCTTCAACCACGATGAGCTATGTGTTCATGAAGCCACTACACGATCATTCCCGAAATAAATACCATCGCTATGGATGCGGTGACCTGAGTCTGGGGCATAAAACTCGCCTACATTATGGGTTAACCAGCCAAAGGAAGAGTGGATTCCAGGAATACAACTAATCAAACGCATCGCAGGCCTGTCATCTCATCAGAACATCATAAATATTGGAGTTAAATGAGTCCAGTTGTGGCACGGAAAAGAGCAAACACACTCAAACACTTCTTTTTCTCTGCAGTGAGCACAAACTGCTGTCACCTCAGATGGAAATGAGAAGATCAGGACAATTAATGATTTCATCACAAATGGTGATTTTTTTTCTCCCCCACTTCATGTTATCTGAGTTATACTTGAATGCAGAGCCACAACCTACAGCTGTGAATTACAGTATGTGTCTATAATCCATTAAAATGTCTCAGGATCTGTTCCGTTATTTACCGTGTACAGAGCAGCTGCAGGATTTGTCTCCTGACATCACCACTACAGTCTGACTCGTCCCTGCTCGGCCAGTTCGAGCCATCAATTAAAATGGAGCATGAAAATGAACAAATGCGGATTCTATTTTTTGGGGGTGGGGGGTTGAGCTCCCCCTTTTAAAAAGAGACGTTTTTTTCCTGTGTGGAGGACAGCAGCGCCGCCTCACACAGATCCTTAATCACTGCGTGTGTGACGCCATCTCAGTGTGTCTGCAGCGGTGCTGCTGAAGAGGAGCAAAAGGTGTTGAGGGCAGAGGGGATTGAAGTGAACCCTGTGGGTGGGGAGATGACTTCAGCAGCTTGGGACGCTCCATTCATTTACAGACGTCTCTCCGCCCGCGCTCCTCCTGGTAAACAGAAAACCCGAGAGCGATAGAAGAATCACAAGGACAGGCACCAGCCTGGCTGCAGGCCTCCAAACAGCACAATAGATAAATTGTGCAGATACATCTGGTTCTTATGAATATACCCCTTTAGATTGTGGTTGATGGAGGCGTGAGAGCACCAGAGCATCCTTATAAATGATCAAAGCTAACTTCTTTAAGAATACAAAAGAAATTGAAATTCCAAGCTGTGTGCCCGTCGCTCTGTGGAAACGGTTCAGGACGAACACCAAAAGTTTTGCACAGGTCCAGGAAGCGAGTCGTTCTGACAGGGGTCATTTCAGAGACACAAATGAAGCTTGTGAGCATAGAATCATTATTTATGATCAGATGATCTCTTTTACAACTTGCTGGTAAAGGAGCACACACAAGGACAATCCTCCACATATTACTTACTGTCTCAAACAATATAGTTTTACAATGGCAAATACAGATGAAGTGTTCTTGAAAAATAAAATCAATAAGCTGACATCTGAATAATTCAAACCAAAAGTTTTGCTCTTAGTACAAGGAGGATCTGAATTCTTGCCCCTGCTGCCAATTTTCCCTGAAAGGGAACCTTGAAATAAAATCCACTTAAGCCCTCTGTCTTCCCCTCCAGAGTGCAGTTAAATCCCGGCTGTGTATGGACATAATTACAGAGTGCCACGGATCTTACATCAGCGCAGAACCCTGACTTCCAGCAGGAAACCCAGTCCACGGGTCAATTATGGCAATACCTTCTGCAGGATGTGCTCTTTATGCTCAAACGTACGGGCCACACCTGAGAGTAACAGCATCCAGCTCCACATCCAGCATGTAAATAAATAAAGCGCAGCTTGCAGGAGGTGTACTGCTTGCGGGGGAGTGTGGAGAGTTAGGAGTTTTTGCAAAACGGCATATATGCGTACTGCTGCAGCGAGGCCCTCAAACCCTGTGGCTGGTGGCCCACAGCAGAGGGAGAATCATTCAGTCAGCAGCTGAGAGGGGACGCAGAGACCCTCCTTACACACTGAGGTGTGCACCGACAATCAGGCCATTGTCAGGGAGATGTGTGCTGTTCCAGCTCACAGGAAGAATACATGACTATTTTAAAAAAAGTGTTAGAAGATAGAAGCGTTTCATGTCAGCAAACGTACATTTACATGGTGTGTTTTAATAAGGCATGAAACCTGGAAATATAGCCACTTTGTCACAGAAACAAGCAGACAAAGAAGTAATTTAGTCAAATCAAAACAATTCGAGTCATTTTTCAAACTGAAAATCTGATCCGGATTTGAAATAAGCTCTGGTGTTTTGTCAGTATAGATTAGATTCTGTCAATAAACAACTTTCTTTTTTTAAAGCAGGTTCTTAGGAAGACTGGAATAACTCAGAAGAAATTCAAATATTGTGCAATGCCACTTTAAATTTAGTTTATAATGTGGAGCAACAATATTGCCATTGTTCCAACAGCCAGACACAAAGTATTAACCTACTGCTCAAAGAAATTCTTAAATGGTAACAGCTACATAACCTTGTTTCTCCAATTTCCAGCACAGCAGGGTTTTTTGAAATTCTTGCAACAACTTCTTCACCATGTTGGAATTAATAGCAAATAACTGACAAGAAAGGCAGACAATGCCATGCAGCAGACCTACAGAATGCATCCATTCTGAAAAAATTACACATTAACCAAAGCATGGTTGCAACAATGCAGGCAAAGAGCGCCGATTTGCATCACTAGCGAATAGTAGCCGGCAGTGCCTTTACTCATCGCTGGAGGACAAACAGCAATTGAGCAACACATATTTACCTGCTGTCCAGTTAACTTAGTGGTTGTATGACCTTAATAACAAACCTCCCTTTAAACCCACATCCTTGTTGATCAGTAAGTAAATCATGCAAGTCATGCTCCACTGAATACAACAGTATGACCAGCATTTAGCAATCATTATCGGCGGCTGAATGTATCATCAAGTAGCATACTTCAGGAAGAACGCATTGTTAAAATGAAACCGGGCTCAGAAGAATTTAGATCAATAACGTACACATTATAACCAATCCCATACATCCCAGCATCATATGTTATCAGGCTCTTCATACCACGGTCAAGTATTTCAGATGGCCTCATTACGCCATCTTGTGTTAACAAACAGATATGACAATGGGCTTAAGGTAGTAGCTGCTTTCTCGTTTTTTTTTTTATGTACAAAGACAGAAAACCATAAGTCCAAGACCCAAACCATCTTTTTGGAACATTTTATTACTTTTTTGACAAATATATATGAAGGTTTTCCTATTAAGGAAACATTCTTTCAAAGATAAGTTTACAGCAAATTCATTCCTGCAAAGAGACAGGAAACATCAGATATGATGGAGCTAACCATTTCTATTTGTGCCCAGTAAAACGCAAGGGTGCAATTTAATCATTAGAATCAAATGATTACAGTGACACAGAAGTCAGTATGGTCATTTCTGGTAATGAAAAACAAACAAACAAACACAAAAAAGGAAAAAAACAAAAAAAAGATATTTCAAAAAAAAAAGATTTTTTATTAAAAAAAAAAAAAAAGGGAAAAAAAGCATAAGATAGGACTTTGCATGATAATAACCAAAGGGAATCTCAAAGAATTCAGATCAATAATGTACAGAGCAACACTGAGTTCAGATCTTGGGACCTCCATAAATGTTGAGTTCTTCAGTATGGTAGGGGGTGACATCACACCGACTCTCACTGCTCAAACGTGCTAGCCGAGACAGAAGACCTGCAGCTGTTACAGAGGATGCAGCTCAGCGAGGGACCTCTTTTCCTGTTCACAAAACTCCTGTAAACTTCTCCTTCCCTGCCTGAAGTTGCTCTCCCTCCTTGAAAATGGCAAGATGACCTGAAGTCGGAGGAGAGTTTCAATGTTGCCGAAACTTCTTATGTGTGACGTCTTGAGTGTGTCGAGCACAGTAGTTGGAAGATAGCCTGCCAGAGGATCCAGCCATTTCTCCTTCCATGACTTCATCTCAGAGTGAAGGGAGGCCTGATCTGGCAAGTCCTCCTTGTACACACGGAACACAAGACCACTAAGAATGCTGGTTTCTACTTTGGACATTGCGTAAGGCACAATCTCCAGACACCTTAAGGTATCCAACACCTTTTCTGTGAAGAGGTCATCGATTTCTGCTATTGAATGCTCTACAATTTTCATGCTTAAAGATTCTTTGTAAAACTCACTCAACGGCTCGAGGAGCACTGAATGCAACATCGTAACGTGGAGTTTAGAAGCCAGGGCAACAGCTTCCTCAAACCACACTTTGTGATGGCTGTCAAGATCACTCTTCAGTTTACTGAGGGATGCTTTGACATCAGGCAAGTTGTTCACGGCGAGCAACATATCTAAGGGTTTGCCCTGAAGCGACTGGCTTAGCTTTTTTGTAACAACCAAGACGTTCTTCTGCACCACTGTTGACAGAATGAACTCAAAGTTTCTGATTGCGTCAAAGAATTGAGATGCTTGCTGCTGGGTTGAAGTACTGCCCTCCACTTTCAGCTCATTCAAGCACAGCATGATTGCTTCTAAGATATCTACTAACACCTCGTGCATGTCGTGACTCTTCTCCCAGTTCTTTAAGAGCCTGTCCCTCAATTCGTTGCCCTTTCCCTCATCATGCTGGAACACGTGAATGATCAAGTCTTCCAGTTTGTTCTGGCGTTTCGCGTCTTCTGTGAGCCAATGCAACAGCTTACCGATGAGAACTGCTCCATCGGCTGCCTCTTCAGCGGGACAAGACCTAGCGAGCCACACGTTGAGAGACAAAGCAGAGCTGACAGTTCTAATGGCATGTGGGTATTTCTTAGCTATAGCTAAACTTACAGCCCTCATCTGAGCCCCCACTTCACCAACACTCAGCGAGGCCTGACCTCTACAGTACTCCATGTTGAGTCCCCACTTCTCCGACAGGGCGTTTTCGATAGTATTTGCAAGGGCGACTGGGTCTTCGCTAAAGGGGATAAAGGCCAGCGTTTCCTCACATTGGATGTCCTCTTTGTTTAAGTACCTGATGCACAACGGAATATAGAGCTCACTTTCAATTGCAACTGCTTGCTCAGTTATAACTGTGAAGAACTGAGAGTCCCAAAGTTCCTTGAGGATTTCTTCACGTAGCTGGGGTTCGTAGAAAGACGCCGCTGTTCTCAGTCCTGGAACCACCTCCAGTATCACTTCATCCTCAGCGGATTTCACCTCACCATCTTTGGCTTTCTCTGCTACACTGGAGCCATCTGACTCTGTTGGGGCTGCTGGTTTTCTTTCAATGGCGGCTATTTAAAAGATAACAAATATATTAAAATATAAATTAACACACACAAATTGATAATCTTGATGTCTGTTAGAACTACTGTACTGATATTCTGCTGCCAATAAAGCACTTACCGCTGTCCAGCCTGTGTTTTTGCAGAAATTCCATTACCTGAAAGTAAATGTGCAACCATGTGAGTTATGTGGTGCAGATTGCTTTGATGGGGGTAAAAAGAAAAAAATAAGTTTCTTTAGCAATGAAATTAACCAAATTATGAGCTATGGCTGCATTAGTTGTTTGGGCTATAAAATACCAGCATTTTCCAAATTGTGGAAAATGCCAATTACAAATTCAGAGTCAGGGGTGATATCATTTTGTCTGCTCAATGGACCAAAAGCAAAAAACCCCCCACTCAATTCTCAAACTCAAAGGCAAAGAGTCTTGACTTGAATGTTTGGTGGGATGAAATAATGGCAGCGCTAGTTAATTAAAATGGAGAGTGTATTAAAGTTACCTGGGACAGGCACGGACCGCTCTCTGGATCAACCTCCACGCACTTCTCAATGACCTCTGGCAGCCTCTTTAGTGTTGTGCAGTGAGAGAGGAGCATCACATGATCTGTTTTGCTTCCTTTGCATACAGTGTTTCTCAACAGATCCCTCATTGAATTCAGAGTAGTCTTCATCAGATCACACTCCATACTGACACTAGGCAGGACAGCTACTAGCCTAAGCAGTAAGGTAACAGTTGGATGGCTCTTGGACTCAGGATGGACTAGCGTTTCAGCGATGGATGTTGGAAGAGCAACATCTTGGTAGTTCTCCCTCCACACAGCTGCCCAGGTGTTGAGCTCTTGTTCAGCAACTTCAGGCTCGGGTAGATCTGTAAGGTAGAGGCTGAAAGGCTTGTCTGTAGACTCGGACAGTACAGGCTGTGGATTGCAAGAAGGCAGCAACGACAGGACTGACAGGGCCTTTAAGTGGCTGTCTGAGAAGCTGTACTTCATTTCATCAATTAGACTTTGCAGAAGAGGGATGCTGAGATTTTCTCTGTAATATATTTCTGGTGATTCATAGCTGTTGGCTTCCTCTGAGAAGCACACTTGCTCCGGAGCGACCCTGGTCGCCAGCTGGAACGCTTGCTCAAACCAAGTGGAGTGCATAGCACTAACGTTTTCTAACATTTTGTTGAGAATCTCTATGATGGAGGGGATTTTTTCCACTTCACAGAGAATATCAGCAGGGTTTCCACAGCGAAAAACAGTGCTACAGTTACGAAGAGGAGTGCACGCGTTCTTCAGTATCACAAGTGTGACGATGTAATCCATATTTCTCAAAGCAGTAGACAAAACTTGTGCATGCATTGATTTGGCACCTGTGACAGTAGAGCTCACAGCGTCGAGGCAGCTAAGAACACCCTCTAATGTGTCAGCGAGTATGTCAAAGAAGTCCTCCCTCTTTTTCCACCTCGAACAACAGGTTTCTGGAATTTCCTCCAGGGCCTCCCTCGGCATATTTAAAAGACCGTCGATAGCCTGTGCCAACTGTCTCTCCAGACAAGGAGACTCATCAAAGAACAGCAGCAGGTCTTCTGTAACATCCAGCATTTTTGCTACCGACGGGCAAGGCACGCTTCTCGCCAGCCAATGGGCAAGGCCACAAGACTCACTGGGTGTCACAACACAAAGCGGGTAGCTCCTGAGGAATTCCAAAGACATTTTCTTCAAGCTTTGATAACCTAGGCCCAGCTGCATGAATGCCTGGCCCCGGCACTGTGACATAGGCAAGCCCCAGTCTTCAGTGAGAATCTTTGCGAGGTTATTTGCTTGTCTATCAACATGGCAGTTTTCATCAAACGGCAGAAAGCCCAGGAGCTCTACTTTTGGAGCCGATTCGCCAACGTACCTCACAAAAACAGGTAGATGGGTCTTGTCGGCAATTTTAACAGCTTTGTCTGTGATAAGCGAGAAGAAAGGAGATTCCTGTATTTCTTTCAGTATGACGTCTCTGATTCCATTCATGAGGAGCTTTGCCATTTCATCACTGCCTAAAGAAGATGCGTTTTTTCCCTCACATCCAAACCAGTGGCACATCCTTAGTTCCTGGATAAAAAGTTCTTGGTCTTCTTCTGAGAGCTCAGAAAGAGTGCTATTCTTTTTCCCCAGTAGCGCAGCCAGTCGGAAAAGTGTTGCCAGACTTTGACGATTATCACCTTTGCTCCCATTCTCATCTGCCAGTTTCAGCTCAGGCTCCTCCATCTTGTCTGGAGATTGGGGGATTTTGGGCTCCTCAGCATCCTCCTTTATATAATCAACTAATAAATCAGAAAAAACAACAGGGAAAACAGGAACACAGTGACTTTGACAAGTATTAAAAACACAGCAAAAAAACAAAAAAAAAACCAAACCCCAAAGCATAACGTCAAAAGTAAAAACATCTCACACCAACCATACCTTCCATATTATTTTCAGAGTTCTTGTTGAAGCTCTTGGATTCCTTATCCTGTAAGAATACCGATGTATATACACATTATTCCGGTGTTCACTAATGAAATACAAAATAAAACAAACTATTAAAGGCCTATTAAAGAACTATTAAAAAAATAGAAGCACATACCAGACAGATGCCCTCCAAGGCTTGTGGCGTAACCTTCAAACACTGGGTCACCATGCGGTCCAAGTCTCTGCTGAAGTCTGTGCCCACCTGCAGCAGAGCCAAGCACGGCGACCTATCTTTGGGATTCGTTTCCCTCAGGTACTCTTGGAACTTCTTGTGGCGCATTACAACGCCGCAGTCCTCCAGCGCTGTGCTGGGCAGCACCGACATAATCCTCAGCAGTGTGTTGATGTTCCCAAAGTACTGCATGAGCGGCAGACGTAATGTGTGAAATATGGAGCTCGGGATGGTCACGGACGCCACTTTGGTCTTCCACGTCACTCTCCAACAGCACAGCTCTGTGAAGAAGTTGTCGGCGTCGGGCAGATCGCTGCTGTAGAGGGGCGGCTTTGATTTCAAGCTCTCAAACACGTAACTCACTGTGACTGAGCATGGAACCAGGGAGAGGAAGTTAAGAGCTTCTTTGTGGTCTTCTGAGAAATGATCCTTCACCGTATTGATCAGGTTGTCTACCAGTGGCACGCTTAGGCCATCTTTATAATAACCGACCGGCTTTATCATGCTGTCCCGTGGCAAAGAGTTCTCAGGCACTTCAATCTGCACTCTCAGACTCTGTGCCATCGCACAGGCCTCGTCAAACCAGTTCTGGTGAAACACCTTCATATTTGTTTTCACTCGGTTCAAAGTGGCCACAATACCACTGATCTGACAAAGCTGGGATGCAGCAGTGAACTGGTCCTTCTGGATTCCAGCACTCAGCTCTCTGGTAAAAGAGGACGCATTCTTCAGCACCACCATGGCGATGATGAAATCAAACTCCATGACCTTGTGGAGAAGTGCTCCAGCTAGTTCGGATACCGATGCTTTCCATCTCTGAGGGTTGTTTTTGACTTTCTCAAGACATTCGACCAGAGGTTCCAGCATCTGCACAAACACCTCGTAAGAGTCATGCTTCTCTTGCCAACAGGTACAAAACTTCCCCTGCAACTCCTGGACTTTTTCATAGCTCTCTCTGAGACCAAAGTCTATCACGTGGTCGAGCTGCTTTTCTAGAGCAACGCTGCTGCCAAAAAACATCAACACCTCTTCAAATGTATCCAGGGCTCTTTTAACAGCAGGCACTGGGATGGATTTTGACCACCACGTGTTAAAAGAGTAGCAAGAACAGTGTGTGCTTATAGCAAGAGGATACTTCTCTTGCACTTTGCAAGCAAAGGCTTTCAGCTTATAGGAAACATCACCAGAGCCCAGGTATGCTTGACCTCTGCAATTTTTCAAATCGAGATGCCACTCCACGGTGACTACTTCCATAAGACGCTGTACCATGACATCACATTCCAGATCTGACTCAAGGAATCCCATCAGCTCTAATCGCATGACGTCAAAACTGTCCACAAACCGCAGAAAGAGCGGAAGATAGTCTCTCTCGCCCAGCTTCACAACACGGTCAATAAACAAGGAAAAGAATGAGCTCCCGACCTCCATGATGATTCCCTCCCTGACAACGTTCTCGCACACACTGAGAACTTCTTTCATTTCAGACTTGGTCACGTACTCGACTTCTCCATCCTGAGGAGGACACGTGTCACTGTGGAGCCTGCTTTGACTGCTGTATGCAGAGGTCACTGCAGCCTGTAGTGCAGACTTCAGAGCTTCTCTGTCAGTTTCTGCACATTTCATCTCTACAAGCCTGTCTGCATCCATCTCTAGGTTTATAAGCTGCAATTCTTCCTCAGTGTCCTTCTCTGCGTGGTTTCCAAAGGCAGTCACTGAAATGACAGGGACAATGGTTTCTGATGTGATAGTGGTTATTTGCAACTAACTACACCAAGTTTTCACAACAGAGATGAAATTACATTTATTTTTTCCCCACTGTGATTGTCGTGTCCACAACCACCCAGTTAAAATACTCTGTATCTGATTTATGTAAATTTGAAATACGAATGATTGTTTTCAGATTAAAGTTTTACACTTCAACCTCATTAAGTTAGTTTGGAGCCGCCGAAGTTATATGGCAAACAATTAATTCATTTAATGTGGTTAATTTGTTTTAATACATTATGAGATTACTCTATATTCTAAATGATGGTGTGCATATTTGGCTTACATTGTTTTGTCAGTGACTTGTGTACGTTGCAGTAGTTATTTTCTTGAGCTACCTGGCTTAAGCAAAAGAGGAGGCTGAGCATGGAGCTGGTTTAAGTGCAGAGGCCAACCAAATGCACATAACCAGGTCAGTTTGTTGAGTCCTGATAGTATTTTGTTCTGAATAAAGTTCTGTTTAGTTGACTTCTTTTATGGGACCACTCACTTCTTAAAAAAGGTGGTCTAATACTGTTGAGGTATAATAAAACACACATTTTGGAAATTATACATGTGCCTGTATGTCCGTAGAGTTTAATCTCACATCGAGAAGGCAAACAGTCCTAAAACTATTCTTCATTGTGCATAATGAGGCACTTTTCTATATACAGCTGCATTTTCCTTAATATTCCATTAACTATATTCAATGGCACATAAATACAACAAGCACAAAATTATGAAAAAAGCTAATCATTAACTAATCTCACCTTGTGGAGGCTTCTCTTTTGTATCATCATCCTGTAACACAAACAGACACACAATGTGACATCATGTCAGGATAAATAAATGATTCACCACTGATTAAAGTCTGATATGAAATTTTTGCTTTGCTGTTCAGCTTATCATCTCACCATTTTCAGCATCTGTAGGATGTCTGGGTGTTTCTGGACATACGAATCCACCATCTGTTCAACACTGAAGTGCACATCCTGGTTAACGTAGACGTACGCCATGCTGCACTGTCTTTGATCGTCTGGCGTGGCTCTCAGGTACAAGTGGCAGCGCTCCAGCACCATGTGGTATTGACCATACACGTCTGCCTCTGCGTTTACGCAGGGGACAGTTCCCAACACCCTCAGCAAGCTCTGCACGTTTGGATAAAATCCGATATCTGGAATCTTGAGCGTAGCAAAGACAGTGGTTGGAAGAATCCTGCGCTTGCTCGCATGCCTCCACTTCACTTCCCAGCAGCCGAGCTCTTCGTAGAATGTGTCGGGTCGCGCCAGGTTGTTCAAGTTGGCGTCTGCTACTTTATCCCTGCGGATGCTGAAATTATGGTCGGCCATGTAAGACGGCACCAACGAGAGCCATCTGAGAATTCTCACCATCTCTGTGCTGAACACTCTCTTTACCTCTGCGACAAGGTACTGCAAGATGGGCCGGCTCAGAGTTTCTCTGTAAAAGTCTTCCAGCGGTGTCTCAGTCGCGTCCCCTTGAGCCATCTCCGGTTTAGTGACCTCCACTCCCAGCTTCTTCGCTCGACCAACTGCGTCTGAAAACCATTTCCTGTGGAATATTGCAAGCTCTTGTTGGTATTTGCTTACCAACTTTAAGGCATTGGAAATTGTGTACTGCAAAGTACTGCTGATGCTAATTATTCCCCTGAGACTTGAGTTGAGTATGCTCACACAACAGAGGGTGTTCTTCAGAACAACGAGTGTCATAATGAAATTGAAATTCTTCAAAACGGGCTTGAGCTTGGCCATCTGCTCAGCAGTGTCTTCATCTACCTTTGAAATGATCTCATTGATGCAGTTCAGGAATGGCTCAAGAATATCTAGCATGGTCTGGAAGGCATCAGTGCCGTATTCCCAGTTCCCACTAATAGCTGCCTTGATCCTGTCCACTTCCCCTTTTATGTGCCCGTATGTCATCTGGATCTTTCCCTCCAATCGCTTGCACAGCTCTGGTGTTCTCCTGAGTAATGAGGCCACTTCCTCTACAGTGTCTGCAACCGTCTGGATGGAGGGCACAGGCATGCAACGAATGATCCATATGTTGAAAGCGTACGGGTCGCTTGGCGACAGAACAACTTGTGGAAACTCCTGCAGAATACGGCAAGTGAGATCTCGCATTTTCTGACACATACTCCCTGTAACGAGATAAGTGAGTCCTCTGCAGTGCTCCATTCTAAGCCCCCACTTATTTCGCAGCTCAGACAGCAGCATGTAAAACAGATTCTCTCCATCCATGTCGCATGGCAAGAACCCAACGAGGTGCTTTTGTGGAAACCCAGCTACTGTGACGGACCTGATGAACACTGGGATCTGCTCCTTTCCTTCTATCTTGGTCACATCCTGAAGCAGAATGGAGAAGAACCTTGCCAGCCTGAGGCTGTTTTGGATCTCTTCTCGCATGAGACCTTCGCTGAACTGCAGGATTTCTTTCTTGTCGATCTTTTCCAAACAGACCTGATTGAGCGCCCGCTGACCCCTCGCACCTCCAATCGGCTCGTCAGCATTGATGTTTGCACCATTGATGCTGAATCCCGTCAATGCCAGGATTTCCTTAAAGTAGACTTTCAGAGTCTCTTTTGCTTTGGAGGTGGCTACATCCTCTTGGGTTTGGTTTTCTTTTTTTAGTTCAGTTGCTGCGCTATTCTCTCCACATGCTTCTTTTGTCTCTTCTGTCACTTCTGCGGCTGTGTTTTCTTAAGCATGAGAAGACATACTGATTTTAAAAACAGTAATTCAGTCAAATTAAAAAAAAAAAAAAGAAAAAGAAGGGGGGGGGTATTTTTCAAGAATGAATCGAAGCCATTACTGTACCTTTTGTCTTTTTCACAGCAGTAGCATCCTCTTCTGACTAGTTTGGTGAAATAGATAATTAAACATTTTTAGGATGTTAATGTTTGATTAAAAAAAAAAAAAAAATTCCAACAAGAACAATTCAAAAAACTGGACAGACACTTACAGGATCTCTAGCTCGCTTCCTGCTGTAGGTTGACTGATTGTTCACAGGCCTTGTGAAGTCAAATATTGTTGGAACAGCGTCTTCCTTTAAGACACAACTGGATGCACTCTGACAAAACAAACACGCACACACAAACAAAAATATTAAGCAGACACACTGTTATGCACTTCTCTAATATCAAAATGTGAATACAAAGAAATCATTATGATCTGACTATTGTAAACAAAGTTTGTTTTTTTTCACTTAGTTTGAGTGGTGTTGATAAAGCTGTGAAGAATCATTTATAGTTTTATTAAGTTGCATTATGCTGATTGCACAGATGTGCTTGCAAAAAAAACAAAAAACAAAACTCAATAAGCTGCACAAAGACGGGAATTTTTCTTCTCCCGTTGTATGATATTAGACTGTCCACTTGTGCCTAATGAACTGGAATTCTCCACTAGCACATACTCGACCCACATTGAGTATCACCTCAATGTGGGTGGGGTTGAAAGCCCTGTGACATCATTTGTATGCTACACAAATGCAACATTTCATGTGGCTATGTTTAGCTCCCTCTGGATTCTGTCATCAGCCATCTAGCACAAAAGCCTCCGCTTGCCTGGAACTCCAGTTGAGTAGGTACTAAAACACGACCTGGTACCAGGTTCTACCACCTAATGGAAAACCCTAAAAACTGAGGTGCTTGTGCAAAAGAAGCTTTTGTTTATTTAGTTCATCTTAACTGAGAGCAATGAGCAGCAGACCCGCTTCTCACCTGGTGAGAGATCATCGACGGCTCAAAGTGCTTTGCACAAAGACTGTAAAGCTTATGCAGCTGTTCAGGAGGTTCTGAAGCCAAATCTGGACGATGACAGTTCTCCAACCATTGGTTGCAGCTGAAAAACACAAGAGGACAAAAATGTCAGTTGTTGGAGGCACAACCAAATACTGACCGAGTAAAAGCGACACCAGCGAAACACTGAACATTAAAAAAAAGCCCCCAGACATCATTCGGGTTTGCAAAGCATTCAAAAGTCTTAGGATGTACTTCATTAGGCACTGTATCCAAGCACGACTGTCTCCCACCCAGCTCCCCTGCTGAACTTTACTCACAGTGAGCATAATGAACAGTTTTTCACCGCGTCTAAACTTGTCTCCTCTCTGTCTCTTTCAGACACACACACGTATTTGGAAAGCGCTCTTAAGGGGCACAATGAGGTTCATGATTTTATGCATTGTGGTTTAACTGCGGCCATTTCTGGAAGCAGTGGCACACCGTCCTCTCACATGTCGCACACATATATGAATTACTTAACACAGGGACTGCAGCTGCTGAAGAGGATTGGGAGTGTAGTGTTTGGGTGCTGTTACCATGCTCAAGTCCAACTGAGCTATGCTCAGGCTCACCTAGCTGCTAGGTGATCACAAATAAACTGGGATCCACTTTGGGAGATGTGGCACAGGTCAGATCACCTAGCCTCAGCAGCCTCTTACACTTTAGTGTGAAGCGGTTTACTTTCACTTCAACACTGTTCAGTGTGAAGCAGAAAAAGAACACTTCTCAGAAGAAAAGCCAAAAGTATCACTGCACTGCTTGTGGTCTGGGTTTTTTGTGGACACTGAAAGACCAACTTCTTTTACAGCCAATGCATTTTTTTTGGGGGGGGGGGGCTGTCTTCATTACTTCAGAGTACATAATTGCACTTTGACGCTTAAAGACATTTCATCTGGACCATGAATCGGACATACCCACTCATACCTCACTGGTGGCACTACTGGAAAAAATTAAATGAATTAAGTTTTGATTGACTACTGTGACTGTAGCTTTGGCTGATTCACATGAGCTCTTTTCCCTCCGACCCAGGCTTATTAATATTAACCTCTGATAAATTTAGTAGTGCATTATTAGCTGTTTTAGTATCAGATGGGCGCTTATTTAAAATGTGTACACTAAAGCCAAAGCTGGAGACAGACTCCTTTAAATATGTCTTAGACCCCATGATCTGCTAGTAGGCAGTATTTCCTCTGGCATGGAGGACTTCCTGTCGACTGACACTGTACCATGATTCAGTCAGCTAGCGTGCATCTGTCACAGTCCTTATTATTCTCGAATTTATTTGTAAGTCTGTCAACAGAGCTAATTATTATTCACGATAACAAAAAGATAAAAGTACGGACTACATAACTATTAATTCACAGGGCGATCACATGGACACTGCTTAAATACTGTAATATTTATACGTTACACAATGAGCTGTGATGGAAAATTACTATGGAATTGCGCAGTTTTGTGAGCAACAACCAAAACACCACCAAAAGCATTATTAATTAGAGGAGTTTTAATTGTGCTAAGCTAACGTGAGTCATTCTCATATTACAGCACCGCTGGGATGGTAAGTGCTGTGCACTGATGGTGATTTAAATAGAGCACAAAAAAAAGTTTTTAACTACGGCTTCTCAGCGTGTGTGAAATGACTGAACTTAAAGGTAATCCCAAAAAGGCCTTTTCTCACGTCAGTATCCGTTTCTGAGGCTGAACGAGTGACCGGAGTCTTATTTCACACGGACTTTTCTTTCAGGAGTAACGTTAAGTCTGCGCCATTTTCCACCGAGTTGTGTCACTATTAGCCAACATGATGTTAGGCTAACGCCAGTGCTAACAGCCTGTAGCCAACACATTTATTCTGCATGCTCAGCGGCTCGTTTCTAGAGCTGCATCTCAATGAAATAAGCACAAGTCTTACCGCTCCGGATCCAAAGGAAAGCTAAAAAGTGGAGTGATCTTTTCGGATCCCCGCTGCTGGTAATCACAGTTCGCTGCGGCGCAGCAGTCAGTCATTTTGGATTGCAATGAAGCTAGCAAGCAAGTTAGCTAGCTTAGCTGGCGGTTGCAAGCTGGCAAGCCTACTGTGAGCAAACCTGTAGGACAGTCTACAGAGTCATGCCTTGGGCAAAACCTGCAACCAACACAGTTGACTTTCACTGTTATTCTCGCTTATTGCCTCTTTGCCAGACTAAGAACCTACTAATTCCATGCTGTAAAAGTTGATGCTACGAGCTGAGCCAAAGTCGCCAAAAGCGTGTTACCCCATCAACCAGGAACTAAGTGCTGCAATAAAAATGTTCACCAGCAGAGGGCAGAATACCATGACCAAAGAGCATTATTGTCAAGATGACTTACTTCCTATTCTGATGTAGTCTGAAAATGCACGTAGGAATTAAATAAAAGCAAGGTTTGTTTTGTGGGGATATACAAATAAAGGAGGTTTACATTCACAACTTTTGTCATGGCGTCGTTAAAATCCTCCCTATGCCTCAGCTACTGGTACAGTTGAATAAAATGCCATTACACAAACATTACGTACAGGTGTAGTACTTTTCTTGTTCTAACTGAACACTCTTTGAATTGGACTTGGCGCTTCCTTTTCTTTGAGTAGATTTGATTGTTTCTTTCATTTCAGTGATATACCTCCTGTCTGTGAAGTGCCAAAAAAGTAATTAATTAAAATGTGTAAATAAATGATTTATGAATACAGTTATCCAAAATAGAAATTAATAAAAAAATAAACATATCTAATAATTTAAATTTTTAATAATTCAATTGTTTCTGTGCTGCATCATGAATTAATTTTATCCTTCAACCTTAGCCATCAAAGTCATCAGCCTTTGCATTGACCTGGAGTTGATTTCTTCAGTGGGCGTTTGTCAATATAAAGTGCAGAGTTTGTACTCGCATACTTGCTAGTTCCTCTTTGGCAAGTACACTCCAGAGTCCAGACTTCTGAGGACACGGCTCAGTTAGACAGCAGCAGATTTGATGACACTGGCTCGCCTTAAGTGTATTTTACTTGCTTTTTACTCTCATAAGTAATATTTACAATGAAAATAGCACGTAATTGACCTAATAACTTGATCTTTTAGGTTATATATACAATTCTATAAACACTCTAGCAAGTTGCTTGGCTGTAAAAGGCCAACTGATGTTAAATTATTATTGAGTGAACACTGGGTTTATTTAGAAGAAGGTGATAAAGAACTATGTCACAATTCTTCTTCTGCTGTTTTAAAACGTCCACAGTAAAAGGGGATATATTCAAGCAAGAAATCACTCATCTGAATAATTGTATGGCTTTATTTTTTAAAACAAAGAAAATACATCCAAATTATGGAAACCTGTGTAACCCCGCCCCCCCAAAAAATCCACATATATATTCAGGAAAACAGAATTAGAAATTCAAAGCAATTCTCTTAATAGCATTTTTTTTTCTTTCAAGATCAATCTAAAGAAAAGGGACAGGTAAAAGAAACATTTTGAGAACTCAAAAATGAAACTTTAAACTAGGTTCATGCTGCAGTTTGGGAATGCTCAGTTGCAGCAAACAGTACAAGCGAGCCAATACGTAGTCCTCAGTCATGTAATATTTAATTTACACTGAACTCTACAGAGAAAATGTAGTTTAAGGGCAGACAAGTGACTCAGCACAATCCATTAAGACAAGGAAGATGGATAGTGGTAGGTACAGTCAGGTATTAATCACAGTGTATCTCCAAAGCACCATCATATCTGAATCAGCACTTGAAGTTTTGTTCAGGATGACAAAATGTAACTAATTAAAGAGCCTAACTCTTTATTGACACATTCAGGGAGGGATTTATAGCTGAAAAACCTTACCTGCTTTAAAAGAGCTTACAAAACTGTGTATTCATATTCTACCAAAGATACAGTTTGGAACAAGAAACTAGTGAGACTGCTCGGATCTTGATCAATAATTTAACTGATGATGTTGGAATCTTTCCATTTCCCCCCCCAAAGCCAGATTACTAAATATCATAAACATAGCATGAACAGCAAGACTGATTGGAGCACAAAGTACAAGGGGTTGGGGTTGATTCAGACCAGTTCTCTCATTTCTACATTAAAAAAAAAAAAAATCTAATTTTTGAACTACAACTTTAGAGTTCAGGGCTGCACTCAACGTTCACCAAGCAGCCACGCTGCAGCCTAGGAGGCTGTTTTCCTGTAAATGGAGGGCAGTCACGGGCAAAACAAGATGGTGAACTTTTCATTTTGTCTTCAGTTTTTGGACCTAGCACAGTGACACTTGTATATATCAGGAAGTATCTTACACTTGTCCAATGCCTTGCTCCGTTGAGCATGGTTCCTGCCTAAGACTCCTGCTGCACCTTAGGGTATGTCTTCATGTAGGTATCAACCAGTGACTCCAGATCAAACCCAACATCATAGTTAATGTTCAAAAGAGCAAAGCTTTTGGATTTAAATCTGTCAGGTGTGTTCTCCATGTACATTTTGAAGCGCTTATATGCCATATTACAGCTGTCCTCCAAAGCCAAAGTAGGCAGGACACCGATCAGTCTGAAGACTGCCAGCATGTTTGGGAAGAACTTGACATCAGCCAGCTGCAGTGTTTCATGGAGCCTGGAGGGAAAACTCTCACCTTTTCCCTTTTTGCTCCATTTAACCCACCAACAGTGTAACTCGGCAGAGAGGGTTCCTGCATTTGGGATGTCATTATTAAACACCTGCACATTCACCTCTTCAGGCTCTGTGGATTTGTGCTGCTCTATGACAGCAGGGACCAGTGACAGACACCGGAGAAGCTTCAGGTGGTCTTCACAGAAGAGCCGATTCATTTCTCTGATGGCGTGATTCACCACAGGAACAGACAGGTGTTCTTTGTAGTAACTCTCTGGCCGAATGGCTCCACATTCTGCCTGATGCTTCCTCAAGAATGACCGAGGAAGCTTCACTGAAATTTCCATGGTTGCAGCTATGGTAAGAGCCTCATCGTTCCAGAATTCGTGATACACATCGATGTTGTCAGACACCTCTTTCAAAGAATGCAGTACAGCTTTTAAACTGGCTGCAGCTAAATGGGTTTCTGTTGCGTTCCCTTGTACATTTTTCCCAAAGGCTTGGGTGAGCGTCATCACGTTTTTCAGCACAACCAATGCCATGACAAACTCAAAGTCGGTCAGTGCTTTTGAAATCTCTAAAGCATTTTGTGAGATTTGATCATTCCATTTCATATCTTCATTGTCATGCACGCTGTCTACACAGAGCAGCAGTGCCTCCAGGATATCCACTGCCACTTCAAACGCATCATTTCTTCTGGTCCATCCGGTGTGACAGATCTCTTTCAGTTCGTTGGCTTTCTCCTCATTGTCAGGGTAGAAAATTGAAATTGCATGCTCGAGCTCCAGCTGTAGTAGCGGGGACTGACTGAAAAAAGACTCAATCTTCTTAAAGGTAAACATGACAAGCTGAACCCCTGACAAAGCCATACCACTGGCCAGTGACATGTTCAAGGATCGACTAGATCTCAGTGTAAGCACAGCCCTCGGATGCATCTCCGTTAGTTTGGCAGCCAATATTTTTATTTGATTAAAATGTGTCCCTGAGCAGGAGTGGGCTTGTCCTCTACACTTTTCCATATCTAATCCCCATTTGTCAGTCATTTCAGACAGCAGTTTCTCTGCAAGGATATCTTTATCTCCTTCAAAGCTCAAGAATCCGATAAACCTTTCCCTCTGAAAGTTAGACTCGTCCACATAGCGAACAAAGACAGGGAGGTGCCATTCTTCAGAGAGCTTCACTAGATCACCAGTTAGTAAAGAGAAAAAACTACTTTGTTTAATTTCCTCCACAAGCTTACTGCGGATGAATTTCTCACACACCTCAATCAGCTGATTCAGTTGTTTGGTGGAGCAGCACTCCTTTTTTTCATTGTACCTTTTCTTTAGGACTTCCTCTCCACATATGATGCGATTATCTAGCAATGCCTGAAAGCTGCTGGACGAAAGGCCTTGGTCCTTATTATTAGCAGGCCCTGTAGGAGGAATGCTTTGCTCTCCCAGCAGGAGAAGGACTTCAAATAATGACTTCAGATACTCTTTGTATTCTTCTTCCTCTGATAATGTCGGGATGTCTTCCTTAGCTGTTGCTGCTTGAGACTTTTTCATTTCTGAAAAAGAAAAGGAAACACTTGAAGGAAAACTCAATAACTCATTCCTCTTGTAACAAATGAGCCTGTGGGATGTTTATAGTTTAACTTTTCATTAATAAATATATATGTGTGTTGATATTTCTACTTACTCTTCCTTCCCTTACTTTCCATTTCATTATCTTTGGTCTATCAAAAAAAGAAATAAAATTTGAGTTAATATATACACTACTTAAAATGCTACTGCGATACACCATAATATACAGTTGTGGTGAGGAGTTTACAAACATGCATGAAGTTATGGTAATTTAAGGCTTTTAATAATTCCTTTAAAGTGTTCTTTTCCCCAGATGAATAAGAGAGTAATTGTACAGCATACACCTGTAATGAATTTAGAAATTACAAGAATTTGGAGCACAACTTTGAATTTATTTTGGATTTTCTTTAATTCACACAGGTTTGAAATTATACAGATTTGATTAAATAGCAAGTTTCACCTTGACCACATGCTTTTGGTAGTCATTAACAAGCATCTAGGATAGTTCTAGTAGAATATTTGATCACTCTTGGCAGAACTGATAAGATTTTATTTAAACTGGCTGGTTTCCTGGCATGGAGCTGTTTTTTAATAATAGTCCACAAATTTTCAATAGGGTTCAATTCAGGGCTTTGGGCTTTGCTTTTATCCACACCAGAATAAGTTTTCATGCGTGTCAGGAATCACTGTCCTGTTGATCATACTGTGTCCAAGTTTCGATCTGTTGATTTGAGGTGAAGTTAGGGCTGGGCAATTTATGGAAAATGAATCAAAACCAACATCCAGCACGTCTAACTGACACATTCTTGCCCATGTCAGTTATTTCATTTTTTTGTTTTTTACATGCTGTTACTCCCTAGTATGTACTGTCCCTTTAGTACCTAGTATGTTGTCACACGACTGCCCCATCCAGTCTGTGACACGGAAGCATAGAGAACAACTTAAACACCAAACTGACTGCCCAATTTGAGCAGCTTGTGTCAGTTTCAGCAACCAAAGGTAACAAACACTATTAATCTGTTACAACACTTGCAGCACAATTATATTGCAGAAATATCACGGCTTTAGTAGATAAGCTTATTTACAGTACAAACCTAGTGAACTACGAGGAAAGAGTGTGTGTGTGTGTGTGTGAAAACTGCTAGAAAAATATTTTCAGTAACCAAAGGTAATGCTGTTATAATCAAGTGTAATCTGTTACAACAGTTGGAACACAGCTTTAGTAGGTAAGCATAATTACAATACAGCCCTAGCAAACTATGAGGGCAAGAACAATATAAAAGCTCCCTCTCACCCACTGTGGGTATGTCTGTTCCTCAAGACTGTACAGTCGATCAATGCTCATGACAATTTGCATTTTAATGATCAAGGAACTGACCTCACAGCCCATTGTTCAATCAGTGGGCTAGTTTCAGTTATTGTGCAAATGTACTGTTTATAAAGTTGGGGAAACCTGCAGTCAGCTGAGACTGAAGAAGTCACTTGGATGAGTGACGAAACATTTCTCCCACTGAAAACGCTACGTCCAGATGAACAGAATCAACCTTTTGGGATTTATACTTACCTGGATGATTGAGCATGCATCAAGACAAATAAACCTAAACCACACCAG
>VVHJ01034271.1:0-13173 GCA_015107715.1 Tylochromis polylepis
AAAGAACGAGATCGCGGATACAAGCGGCAGAAATGGGCTTCCTCCGAAGGGTGGCTGGCGTCTCCCTTAGAGATAGGGTGAGAAGTTCAGCCATCCGGGAGGGGCTCAGAGTAGAGCCGCTGCTCTTCCACATCGAAAGGAGCCAGTTGAGGTGGTTCGGGCATCTGACCAGGATGCCTCCTGGGCGCCTCCTGGGTGGAGGCCGGGAGGCCCCAGAGCAGACCCAGGACACGCTGGAGAGATTATATATCTCGGCTGGCCTGGGAACACCTCGGTGTTCCCCTGGACAAGCTGGAGGAGGTGGCTGGGGAGAGGGAGGTCTGGGCTTCTCTGCTTAGGCTGCTGCCTCCGCGACCCGGCCCCGGATAAGCGGAAGAAGATGGATGGATGGATGGATGGATGGATGAATGCATTTAGAAGCACAGCAACTCAGCCATGAAGATGCACACCACGTAAAGTTACAGAACGAGATCACTGGCTGGAGCCTGACTGCTCATCACCTTGTTACCTATTAAAGTTCAGGGTCTGGCTGCTGGGCTGCAGTTGATGTTCACTCAGCTTTAACATCACTCTGTATTCTTGGCTACCTTAGCATTAGCATGCTGTCTGTGCAGATGCTTGCAACGAGCCAAAGTTACCATCATGCTCTCGTCCTTTTGTGCAGCAAAATATAAATAAAATGTCCATATCCACGCTGTAGACTGCGCCTCCATTTTCCTCCTCTGACACATTAACTGAAATCAGCTGACTGTAGCATGAGTGCAAGTGGAACCAGTAAGTGAGATCGATAGGCGGGAGGACTAACAATTCTGAGGAACTGGACTACTGGGAACCAGCTCTCTAGACGAATTGCCATCCCTACACAGAACCACTATTTTTGCTTGTTTGTTTGTCATTTTGTGCTGTGATGGGACATGTCACACTAGCAGTGCAGTAAGTGGTTTGAACACTTTTTTCTTTTTCATTCTATTTGAAAATTTCTGTCTGTTTGCATGGAAGTTGATCGCTATCCTTTTTGTAGCATGTCCGATAAGTTCCCCGAGGACAGATATCTATTATTCATTCAACACAGCAATTCAATTCTGAAGCCACGATTTTTTTTGAAAGGACATACCTTTATATCACAGCTTACTTATGGCAACAGAGCACACATGCACTCATAGCAAAGGGCATGTGCAGAAAGTATGCAATAACCACTGAATTGTTTATATGGTACAATTTCTCTTCTGTTCACTTTAGTTTATTCCAGACAGTTTCACCATTTTGGACGATTTTATTCTGAGTGAGGTGTTCACAAAGGATGTTTATTCTTTTCAGGCTTTTAAACCAATTATAACTGGAATAACAGATAGCATGTAAACCTAGCTACTGAAACATTACAAGAACTGCAGAGAGAGCTTACACCCCACTTTTCTTTACACCTCCTTATCAGTATTTCATGTAAGATAATCTTTCCCCAGCACACACCAGCATAAATCACTCCGTCATTCAGTTTCATAAAATTGCTCCCATTATCCGTTAATGTTTCCTGAGTGCTGGACCACTGCAGGGCTGTTTTCAACCTTTGCTTCTTTTACGCCTTGGAAAGTAAATACAATAAATTCCAGCACATAGCCAGAGCTGTGGTGTTGTGTTATTTTTCAGCACGGCGGGTAAACACAATAGAAACACAGCTGCGGTGATCAGTCCGGGCTCCCCAGGAGCCAGTGAATACCCAGAGCACATGTTCGTTAATGATCACATGCAAAGGCCACAGTTGGAGCTGCAAGTTGCTGAGGTCTGTACTCCCTTTACATATCAAACCATTTAAATGACTCCACCTTCTGCTAAATGCTCAAACCCTAGACACGTCCCTAAGGATTGATAGAGGCTGAGTCGACAGCTCTAGTCTTACTGAGACTAATTTCTGCTGATTATAAAGCCATTTGAGAATCACTTCAATCAATGACCTCTTTAAAGCTTTTTTTATACTAACTTTAATATCAAAAATAGTTTAAACTATTGTTTAACACACATTTTATTTTATTTTTATGTTCTATGAAGCAGTTTAGTCTCAAAGGAAACCATAAGACCAAAATCAAAAACAGGATGTGACTACAATATTTTTCTAATGTTAAGGGCTTAAATCTTTGATGCCTGTCAATTAAAAATGGATTTACCCAAAACAGTCACAATACAGTACTGTCCAAGCAGTGAAAGCGCTTTATCATAACAGCAAGGACCCAGTACTTTAAATAAATATTACTAAATGATTATTTAAATTTGATGAATAACAATTCTGCTTTCGCCAATCAGAACAGGTTTCAGAGCTCCTGGATGACGAACAAATGAACAAATGCACGACAATGGATCTAAAGCGTATTTTCAACTGATGTTTTAAAACCGCAATGTGACACTGAGGTCTCTGAGTTTAGGTGTTGTCTTATGAGTCTCCTCCAAGTGACTCCTGCAAAGCAACGAACATCAAGAGAAACTTCTGGATTCTCTGAGCATTAAAGCTCTGCTGAGATGCCTTTAAAAAAGGGCTGCCTGAACAAGCCCTTTCATAAACACGTACATGTGCACGCTCACAACAGATACATGCATATATGAACACATGCAAACACGCTCACAAATGCTCACACACAAGCACCTATCGCTCTGGGCTGATCCATGACCCTCCCCCACCCTTGAAACCCGATCTGTCGGCATGCAGCGCGGAATTCTCCAATCGCCCTGACTTTTGACCTCTGCCCTTTTTGGCAGTGCACAGAAGAGAAGATGAAGTGCCCAAGCCTCTCTCTTCCCCAGCACAAAAAATCTCCTGTTCTAGCAGCCCTCCCACGCATGAACGGGCACACACACACACACACACACACACACTCACACAAACAGTAAACGCACACACACACTGGTTCCCATTTGGGACGCCTTGAGGCTAAACACTCTCTCTGGTTCCCGTGAGGCACATGATCAAAATGATTCTTGATACGTAGGTAGCAAATACGTGTGTGTGTGTGTGTGTGTGTGTGTGTGTGTGTGTGTGTGTGTGTGTGTGTGTGTGCGCGCGCCCATTATGAAACAGACAGAGAGAACAGGTCAGTGAGAGAAACTTCAACTATTAAACCCCTTCATTGCATGGTTCACATCGCAAAGACACCACTGAGCTATTAAAGCTGTTAAAGCTTTGAGGGTTTTGTTAAGGAGCCCAAAGCAAACAGACAGTTGTTGTCGTTATTACTACCATCGTCTTCATCATACGTTTTTATCATTGTCCTCAGGTGAGAACAAGAGACCGAAAGAGAGAGTGGCACAGCCATATGTTTCTGTTATTTGCCTCCTGTCCCTCTGAGTGTGTGTTTTGCATATCTGCAAATAACATTTCTGCAGCCTGTACTATGAAGTAGGATTTGGGGCTTAGCAAGGTAACATAACCTGCTCTGCAGCAAGATAAGAGATCAACAAGTACAAAACCACTGCCTATTCATCAGTCAATTCCTTGAAACATAGCGTCACCATTCCTGGAAGATCCCGTGGACTTCAGTGTGCAGATAAGATCAATGGTTTATAGATACTGTCTTTAATTTTTTCCTGAGGAACACCAGTAAGAGATTTAGTTTTTTAAACAAACAGGGATCCTAATCTTTGATACTTGTTGAGGCCTCTTTTGAATTCTTTCCTTGAATCCTTTTGAAAATTTTGCATTGAATGCTGTTTTTTGTTGTTGTTGTTGTTCATTTGTTTTTGTCGATGTGTTTTTTACTATTTGAAATAATAAAGCTAAAACTGTCTTACACATGTAGTCGTTTTGCTGATAAGTCTATTAACTGACATAGTTGGCCCTTTTTTGCCATCTTGACTCCACAAGGAATTACCACACTCCTCTCACACACTGCTGCTCTGGCTGCAGATCATATTATATGTCTGACCATTTCATATTTTCCCCAAGTTATACTTTTCTGCCGTAAGACTCACAAATGTTTGCATTTGATTAAACGCTGCCAACAGCCTATTTTACGTGAATGCATTCATAGTTAGAGTGGGAAACCCTGGGTTTACTTAACAAGCTTATAACCGCCTCTGTGTGACCACTCACTGGGATAATATATCAGAAGGAAACTGTAGAGCCTTCCTTTGCACAAACTGTGGTCTCAATTAAAGACACAGCTTGCTGGAATTCCCTACCTGCCAGTTTAAAGCAGATTCTCTGTAAAGCAGTTTAGTCCAGACATGCAGTCCTAAAATTAACTAGCTACATAAAGTCATGCTATAAATGTTGTTGTGATTTGTTTTGTTTTATTTCAGTTGTTTTATGTACTCATCTTTACTTGGTATTACACAACATCCTTATTAACAGTTCAGTCAGTTAATGTCAATAAGCGGGCAAGTGTAGGAAATTAGCATTGGCTATATACAAATACAGTAAATCACACATGTAAGTACTCAGTGTAAGTACTGAATGATTAAATTGGCAATGTTAGAGTAAGTGAAGCCAGATAAGGAAAAGGTATGTTGGGTATGTTGTTGTACAGGCTCCCTCCAGCTTTAAATCTGATTCACACTTACATCTCTATAAAGAAATTATATTTAGCACTGTCTTAATGGCATCACTGCCTACAGGTGTGTTGAGCAAGGGTGGCATGACTGGATTAGTTTTAGAGCTCCACTTCTCGCTCACAGTGATGGAAATCAGATGGTTTTCAGCTAACCCATCAACTTTGGCTCCATTTAATTTCGTGAGTTTTTAAAAGTGCAAAAGGAGGACAAGGCAGTGTGATTCATGGGAAATCAGAATATTTCATTAGAAGTATAAAAATTTTATAAATAGGAACAGAAAACATGAATTTCGTGTACTCAGTAACTGTTTTCCAAAGCAAAAGCAAATATTTAGAATATTTAATTATATATATAAAGTCATAATCCTAGTAATAGTACAAATGTTTTAGCATCAGAATATACTTAAGATAATTTTAATTGCTTATATGCTACTCAGTAGCTTCATCCAAAAAAATAATTATTTATTGGTAGATTTAAATTTTTAAAAAAACTTTAAAATAGTTCAGCACTAAAGCTACATGTTCAAACTTGCATCCAAAATATAGTGGAGCAAAAATAGAAAGTGAAATAACAAAGAAATACTTAAATAAAGTACAATTACATTAGTACAACTACATATTCAACTAATTCAGTGCTGGAATGTACTAAATTACATTCCAGTACTGGTCCTGTCAAAGCTCTCTTCCATTTGCACTGGACATTGTAACGTTAACATTGTTTGTTCGGATCAGGTCACTCAAACCGTTTATTACCTTTTGTTCACAAGTGTTCCACACAAATCAATATGAACACAGCCAATTGATTTGCACAAAGATTCCTTCTGTGAAACAAAATGCAGTATGCACCGAGCTGTAATTGTATCCGGCTGCCTCATAATGCTGACACAGTAACCGATAATCTGCCGCTGTAGCATCGCTTGTTTGTAGCTCTGCCAGTCTGTGCATAAACTCAGTTGGTTTGCTCTATTTCACTGCATCGCATTTGATGTTCAGTTAATGTTTGGATTAACAATCACCAAGAAGGTGAAGCGAATGTGGTGAAATGGTCAATGTAAACATAAAAAGATGGCATAAGATTACAAAATTATGGTGTATTTTGCCAATGTTGTTAAAAATCAGACTAAATCAGAACCCACAAGAGAAATATTTAAAATGTGAGGTTTCATTGTTATTATCTTACATTTAAAGGGTTTTTTCTTCTTCTAATGGAGTCTGGTACATCCCGCCCCAGTTTTTAAAGAAGCACTTGGTATCAGATGAGAATAAAACAAGTTTAAACATTTTGCTGTCCAATAATAAAGCAAGTAGTTATAATAAATTGATGTCTTTATCTCAACACTTGTATAAAATATTCCAAAAGTATTTTTTTCTTGTAATTTTACTGAACTTTCCACTTAAAATGGAGACATCACTGACAACAAGGTACTTTTTTAATTGTTACTGACATACACACAACTGACAAAAACAAACTAACACAAATCACAGAACAAAGAATGGTGATTATTTTTCCAGATGTTATTTTGTTACCTTTAGTAACGAAGCGACTACTCAGCTGGACTGATCACACATGAAAAAGAAGAATGGTTAAAACACTTGATTTCACTTGTTGAATTAGGCTAACTCAGATATTATGAAGTTGTTTATACTGCATGTCGGCTGTGAGAGACTTTTCAATATTCCTGGCCCTGTATCCCAAAATCCGCCTTTAAAATCTCTGGAGCACCACCTCTCTCCTCCACCATCTGACCGCTGCCATTTGTGCATTGTGTGTGTCCGGCGTGACTGCTCTCGTCATTTTCCCCTTTGATTGGCCTTCACACAATGTAATCAGTGTTGCAGCTGTCTGAAAAGGGCTCTTGTGCAGTATCTGAGCAATGCCGATCACCCCGATGCGTCCACAACTTTGCTTTTAGTTCCATTCAGGCACTGTGACAAATGGCAAACTGTCTGGTGAGCATGTGTCAAGCCACTTGATTTACTGCTTTGTTTGACTGCACTGGCCCTTTTCTGAATGTCGCCTCCGTCTTGTATGGCCTTACTGTATTGGTAAGAATTGCCATGGCCGTAAGCTTGAAATTCTAATGTACAGACAGACAGAAAGAATTGACCCACTATATGAGCGACTCACTTCATGTACTTCCAACACACAAAAGCTGGCTTATTCTTTAATTTTTTGTTTTTTGAACATTGATGGAATAATTGAATGAACAATCAATCAAAATCATCTTTGGAGTTAAACTGCACAAATTCACTTGGCCCTCGAATGTCAAACAACAAAGAAAAATATTTAAATCATCCTTTTTTTCGATATCATTCTGAACGCGAGAATCTTTCAGGGACACATCATATGGTATGAATTATATTGTTAGAATATAGGTAGGTATAACTCAGTGTCCTGGACCCCTAAACTGTAGCCAATCCATTAAGACAAAGCTCTTTTGAGCCCTTTCTTTAAATTCTCCACCGTGGCTGATTAAATGTAGCCGATTTTCACGCCTGGACTGAGGAGGCCTGAAAGGTCTGAATGGATCCTCACAGAGTGACCACGCTGCTGGTTTGTGGAGGAAAGAGCTGATAAGCAGCATGCTGCTTAGTGCTCAGCGCCGGGGAGGTACATGTCTAAAAAATCATAGCCCTGGTAACTTCTGTCCAAAATGTGTATGGGATTGAGGCATGTCACCTGGAGTTACTTAATTTTCCCTTTCTTGTCAAAATAAGAAGAAATATCTTCTTTTTTTTTAAATGTTCCTCTTGGTAGTATTAAATTATAAACTGGGCAAGCCATACTAAGAATTCGCACCACGAATTCAGTGGCCCAAACTCAATTACTTGGACAACTACTGGATGGAGTGACATGAAATCAAGCTGAGCATGAGATGAATCCTCCTAACTCTGGCTCCTTTTTCTTTTTAAGTCCCCCTATTATCAGGACAGATTTGTAATTGTAGTGTAAAGAGTGGGTTGTATGTGCTGCCGGGGCTGTTTCCATGATGTAGTCAGATTTGGCATCTTGGTGGTCAACACTGTCAGATTGCTCCTAAATAGATAAATACTTTGATCATCAGGATGTTGGTGTTTTGAAACTGGATGTGATGAGTGAAAGGTGGATTTGGCAATTGACAAATGATTGGCCAACAATCATGCAGTGAATACGTCACCTCTCTGACTGTTTATAAGGTTGGGGAAACCCGCAGCCAGCTGAGACTGAAGACATCACTTGGATGAGTGACGAAACGTTTCTCCCGCTGAAAGTCCTACGTCCAGATGAACAGAATCAACCTTTTGGGTTTCACCTCTCTGAATTTTACTTGACTAAAATTAATCAAATGGATTTAATGTTTTATTCAGTGTGACAGAAAATGAGTGACTTAGCTCATGAGCTCATCACAAAAGTGTTTACAGAGGTCACTGCCGAGGCGCTACAGGACAGGTAGTCTTTTTTAAGTCACAGCTATTGCCTTCTGGTAGTCAGGACAAAGCTGTGTGCTCAGTCCATTTAAAGCTAAGACGTTAAGCTAGCCTGTGATAGACTGGTGGCCATCCATGATGTACCACGCCTCTCGCCCTTTGACTGCTGGGATAGGCTCAAAACCCCACCACCACCACCATCAACTGCTTACTGGATAAGTAGTTGATAATAAAAAATGGATGGATATTGCCCTGAAATGGTGTAGAAATAGCACCACATAGATATTTGTTTTCCTCATCTTGACTTACAAGTGTGGGAGTTTTGCACAGTTTTACAGTTTTGTGCTGGTTGAGTTATTTTCATGAAAAATGACGTTTTTGACACCGTTCAGAGTTTGGTGAACCTTCACAGCCTTTTCACCTCCTCAGTCTTTTTTTCAAAAGGCATTTCAAAGAAAAATAACCAAATTAAGAACAAATTAAGAAAATTCCTTCCCCATGATCAGTCCAAACAAAGCATTACTTATGCATCACTTGACTCCCACTACATGACCCTTCGAACAACAAACTGCCCTGGCGTCTTCCCTCTCCCTCCTCCCTTCACCAAAAGGGTGTTAAGACCTGTCCCCACTCTCCCCAGGGAATGCTGGGAAAGGAAGGCCTCTACATCTGTCCCCAGCGCCAGGACGACAGAAGGAATATGATGGACAGGGAAACATTCCTTCATCCATAGGAAGGATTGATGGATAAAAGAAAGAAAGAAAGAAAGAAAGAAAGAAAGAAAGAAAGAAAGAAAGAAAGAAAGAAAGAAAGAAAGAAAGAAAGAAAGAAAGAAAGAAAGAAAGAAAAATAAAATGGACATGATGAAAAAAGTGAGGACTGTCTGCAAGGAGACGGAGTGATGAACAGAAAATGCAAGAGTCTTTCTAAGAAGGAGAAGGCTTGTGAATGAAAGATGGATCTAGTCTCCTTATGAAGCCATCCATCACTCCCTTCAATAGCCCAGTGGGCAGAGGGAGCGAAGCAGGCACCCCAGGCCTTCCTTCAAAAGGCCGGGAGGAGCGGAGGGAGGAGAGGAGGACGGCTGCAATGTGCTCGTAGAGCTGTGATCTTTACCTCCCTCCATCATGTGAAGTCAGCAGGGAAAGTGATTAGCTCTGCCTCTCTTCTCCTCCTCCTCCTCCTCTCCTCCATTTCCCCTCAAAAAACAGGTTGTAACAGTTTTAGTGGGGCCTGCTGCTAACTTCTTCACTTCGCTAATGTACGACTGAAGCAAAGCTGGTAAATGAAACACCGTGAGCAAACACAATTTAAAAGGTAAAGTTCTTCTTCCAAACATTTTATTAAAATGTGTACATAAGGTCAAACATGCCACTACTTATGCAGCAGTTATTACCATTAACAGAGCATTGTTTCTTTTCTCAAAACATATTCAATTTTACAAGGTTAAAAGGTCTTGATAAAATAATTACAGGAGAAAAAAACAAAACAAAAACGCAAGTCAAATTAAATATTTTTGTTTTACTCCAGAAATCCAAACAGCTTAACAAACATATTAATGTTATTTATTAACAAACATAGCCTATTATTTATTTTGCTTCCTGTAAAGTAAATGCTCAAAACTCTTTTGATTCCAAGAACAAATTAATCTAAAGGAATTAATATAAAAATAAAAATTAGTCTTTCCATTAACTTTTCTTCCTTTTGACCAATTAGTCTCTCTCTTTTTTAAAAAAAAAAAAAAAGTGAGCATAGCTGATACAAAAGTGAGATGCAAACACACTTTCACACCGGGGTGTGACAAGTGTGAGATGTTGTTGACCCCCATCTGTCCCCTCTCGTTCTGTTAAGGTCCCTTAACGTTAAGGTCACAACCTAGCAGATTTATTGGCCCTCTAAAGTCATCAGTGCTTTGTGATTGGATGAAAGCCCACTAATGAAGTTGGTAATTGGTCCAGTTTATCAGTTTATTAGGTACTCAGGCTGTGGAAACAGCTTTGACGTATAAAGTAAAGTATACATCATTAGCAAAGAAGTGGCCCCGTAGGTTAAAGTGCAAGAAGTTCACCTTGTTCAGAAAAAAAACCTTAAAAGAAATATTTTCAGGTTTGTTGCCACTATAAAAACTAATCCATGTATATGGTTTCCTGTCTTTTCAAAAGCAATGTCAGCTAAGACTGTTGGCTACTGTAAATTGTCCACATTGGATTCCTTAGTTTAACAGTTTGAAATAAATCAGCCAAAAATAAACAGTTTCAGTTTTTTCTCACCTCCACAAACATCCGCTTTTATTTTATTGGCTAATTTATTTTTCTCTCTGACGATTCCGCGCTCTTACACTTATACTCTTTAGAACTCTTTCCAAATGTGAAAGAGAATTGCTGGCAAATGAATTCACAACTTAAGCTGTCATCTAGATATATTGTGCCCCATTTGTTGTCTGGTGTGCAGAGGAGTGACAGGCTGTCCACGACCTCCAGTAAAGAGGAAAGCTTTAGTCTTTGGTCTTTTTCTCGGGTTCACCATTATCTGTGTGACCCAACCCCTTAAAACACTCTGAAAGAGTGAAAGGTCCTGACTCTGCACCGAGTTCTAGCATAGATGTCAACCTTTGCTATTCAGCAGGCACGCTGATGCATCCTCACTGCAGGAAGAGGGAGCACAAACACGTGCATCAGAATCAGAATACTTTATTGATCCCTAAGGAAATTATGTAAAGTATTCTGATTCTGATGCACGTGTTTGTGCTCCCTCTTCCTGCAGTGAGGGTGCATCAGCTGCTGAATCTATGCTAGAGCCCGGTGCAGAGTCGGGACCTTGCACTCTTTCAGAGTGAAAGCACGAACAAGTGCATGCAGAAATAAACAGAAATAGACATGAAATCTAAAAAAAAATCTGATAAAGAAAAGCAACAAAGGGGAAACTGCACATGCAAGTTGTTGTTTTATACGTTGATATTTGAATCTGCAGTACACACACTTGATGAATCTCCTGCAGCTAGAGACAACCATAGGAACCTGGTTCTGGATGAGTTGTCAACAAAGAAGAGGAAAACAACTGTATAAAAGCCCCCGACCCCCACTCACTCACCACCCCTCTCCGCCACCTCACCCACGGAGTCCTTTCTCCCACTGACCAGTGTTCAGAATTGCCCCCTCACCCCTGTGACCCCCCCCCCATTGGGCCCTTTCACTCAGTAACAATGGCTGCCGGGGGCCATGTTATTTGAGGCACTGAAGAGCCGTCCCACCAGCCCGCCCCCAGGACAATGCCCTCCCTGCTGAGAGCTTTCTTCCCCACACCTCCCTAATGACAGGTTTCATCCTCTTTTGCACTGACCCCCGGGAGGGGCTGTGGCTCCCGGCTCAGCCCACTGCCTTTCTACCTGCTGACCCAATCCGCCAACAGGCCCGCCTCCTACTCAGTAATACACACATACAAACTTTCACTCTTATGCATTCCGCGTTTGCATGCAGGGAGCAGTGCTTGAAAGTAGTACGGTAACCACATTTGAGAGGGAAAATGCTTTTTGACTAGATTTATTTAGCACTTTTAGTTACTTTGTCCAAAGGTTCACTCCATCTCAGATCAGCCATTTTTTAGAACATTTTCAGCTCGACCATCTCTGACTTGCATAAAAAGTTTATGGTAAAAAGCTTGAAAATACAGAATGAGTGCTGTGAAATTTTATCTTTGTATATTCAATACTTTTCAAAATACATCTTTTTGAAAAATGCTCAGTCATGCCACTTTCAGACCATTTTTTTTTGGTACACTGGAATCCACAGCAATGCTTGAACATCTATATTTCAAAATCTATTAAAGATAGAAGCCTGAAATTTTCACTGCTCTTTCTTTCGAGAAAAAAAAAATATCCGTAGGTTGTCCTATCCAAATAGAACAAATTTCTGGAGTTTCCAAATGGTGCTTTCAGAGTAAATGGGAAAAGACCTTTTATACCAGTCATTTCGAGGCCTACTAGCCTGGAGCAGTGATATAATTCAGGAAAGTTTAGAATATAAAAATTCTTGCAGCCGTGGCATTAGGAGAGGGTTGGGTTAGGCGGTTAGGTGTTAGGATTAGGGGTTTAAGGTTAGCATCTTGAATCAGACCACCAGTTGCACCATGTGGACACAGCAGTTTGGTTATGCAAAACTACTCACATTAAATGATCCTTTTTTATTTCTCTTCATTGATTTGTGGCACAGCTTGTGATATTTGTTCAATCCAGCATCAAAGTTAAAAAAAAACTAGCATTTTCTTAATTTTTCTAAGAATTTCACGTAAAAAAAAATATTATGGGCTTTTTTTGTTTAGGTTTTGTTTTGAGATATTCCTGTTCAAATATTGCCTAAGATTTCAATGTGGCAAAAAAGTGACGTAAAAGTGGGTAGGTGGACCATTTTTCAAAAACTCTATATACCTTAAAAAGTATTTGATATATGAAGCTAGAATTTCACAGAAATCATATATGTCCAAACTTGCCACCATAAAATTTTTATGTAAATTGGAGATGGTCCAGCACAAGGCCATTTCCATAGATGACCTTGCGCTGGCACTCAGAAGAAAAACTCAGATGCCCTCATTGTGTTCATCATTTAGGGAGCTTTGTAAACTGGAGGTTATAAGAATGGTGGAGATGTCATTGGATCTACCTGAGACAACTGGGTCGTGCCACATGAAAAAGAGAGCTGCTGCTGCTGCGGCGCAAACCTGAATCTGCACAGCAATGACCCTCCTGAGAGGGAGGACAACTCCACCCGTTGATGTGTGGAATGTTCAGCTGGAAATATATTTGAAAAAGGTGTTGCCTTTGGTCCTGAAACAAAGACAATAGCAGCTGTTTGCTCCTCCTGTCATATGCTAGCATGCCCTGGATATTGCATGCAGCAAACTGAGTGCTATAACTGCCTCTAGCGTGTGTTTAACTTTGTTGTTTTTGGTTGTTTTCAGTCCCTGTACCACCACAGTTAGAGGTGGTTCACATTGCCATCAATACATCAGACTTGCTGCTGGTGGGTGTTGGTCTCTGGGCTCAGGGCTCCCCTTTCTAAACTCATTCTGTTCATAATATACAGAATTTCTAGTCGCAGCCAATTGGTGGAGGGTGGAGGGTTCAGTGATCTCAGGATCTCATCTCTGCTTGTTGCAGATGATGTGGTATCATTAGCTTCATCAGGTCATGATCTCCAGCTTGCCCTGGGACTGTCTGCAGTTGAGTGTGAAGCAG
>VVHJ01034272.1:5659-16489 GCA_015107715.1 Tylochromis polylepis
TGTTTTGGGGTGTGTGTGTGTGTGTGTGTGTGTGTGTGTGTGTGTGTGTGTGTGTGTGTGTGTGTGTGTGTGTGTGTGTGTGTGTGTCCTAACCTCATAGTTGGTGACAAGTAACATATCCCAGAACAGCTCAGGTGATGGGACACCAGAGGTTGTACACGACAGCTCCATATTCTCTCCCTCCATTTTGGTCAAATTGGATGGGGTTAAAGTTGCCGTGGGAACTTCTACATACAGCCAGGGGGCAGAAAGGAGGAGAGAAGAGTGAGGAGAACATAAAGTTTAGAGATGGCGAGAGGACAGGAGAGGAAGTGGTAGGAAAGGAAGGAAGCAAACTTAGGATTTAAGTTCACTGTTTTTTCTTTTCAGTTGAAATACAAATCACGTAAAAACCTCGACAACAAGAGAAGAGCAGGCAAACACACACACACACAACCACAGAGACACAAAGAAAGACCTCGAATTCAATCTCCCGCTCTCTTTCTCTCGCTTTCATTTAAGCACACTCACCCCAATCAAACAGTCAGACAAAGAGACAGAGTTCAAACACAGTGATGGTTACACTGATTACTAGTGCATGTCTTCAGCAGCCCAACTACTAAATTGATTGGACACAGTCTAAAGCCCCTGTCAAAGCAAAGACACTGGTGTGTGTGTGTGTGTGCGTGCGTGTGTGTGTGTGTGTGCGCGTGTCTACATAGCTGACCAGGATGTGACCTGAGCATCGCCAATCAAATTCAGAGTCTTGCCACTTTTGTCCCCTGTCCAATAACATCATTGGGGAGAAGAGAAGAGGAGAGGAGAGAAGAGAAGAGTGTCGACAGCTACTGCAGATAAAAACTGGACAGATTTCTTATCAAACCCCATACTCTCCCCACCCGTTTCCAACCTCTTCTGTCCGTCGGCAGAATGCTTATCACCAGGGCAACCCACTTATCACTACGGCAACCCACTCAATCACTGTGAGACGCAGTAAAAACCAGTCATTTCACTGGTGGCAGCCCAGCTACTATATCAGAACGATATATCTTAACAGGCTCTCAGTAAATCAGCTTTCTACTGCCACTACAGCCATCTGCAGACTGCACATTACACACACACACACACACACACACACACACAGACAAACAGATACATACACACTTCTCCCACTGAAGCCAACAAATTAGCATAAAACCTCTGCAAACCACCGTGATTTTGATGTAAGTGCAGCAGGATCGTTATGACCTCATGTTCAATTATGGTAGTTAAATCATCCATGCCAGTGTGTGATCCTGAATCTTTAGCTGCTTAGATGTTTTCAGAATCAACAAGTGGGATTGAAAAGGGTTTTATTGTAATTATGGACGGTAGATCGCCCTGCAATTGTGACAACACCAGCAATTATACAGAAAAGTGTCGTGTATCAGCGTTAAACCCGTGCTATAGTTCACCTGCAGCCACTTGTTGTGCATCCCTCGCTGACACCCGACTGCCAGTATTTCCTCACATTTATATTCATGCAAGAAAGTCAGACACTAGTTAAGTGGCTTTTCATTCAGTCTTTTGACTAAAAAAAATCCCAGCTATGGTTCTGTTACTAGTGTTGAGCCATATCTTTTGTGAACGCATGGCTGAACTTTGCGGTGGTCAGTGAGGTCGGTCTGTTTACGTGTGAGAGAGACGTACACGGGTTTACATTGTGACAGACTGGTGACAGGTCGCCAGTCATAAGGCTAACACAGAGATAGAAAACCATTCACAATCACATTCAAACCTATGGCCAATTAAGAATCACTGTTTAACCTAGCGCTTTCCAAAACATAAGTTTAAACAAATAAAGATGACATGCAATAAGAGCTAAGGAAGAATAAAGGTTAAAGAGGTCAAAAATCTGAGTGATATGGTCAAACTGCTTGTTTTCTTATTATTTTTAAGGTTATTCCCTGTCATGCATTGCAGAATTTTAAGTATTCTTTTTATCGTATCAAAACCGATGGCTGTGTCCACGGCATTTGATTCACATTATTTTGGACTCATGAAAACTCTTGACTTCTCAACAGAAGCATCTGGAACTGCGATGGTTTTCTGCGGATATATTCAGGTGTTGCTTTTAATTTCTCACTTGTCTGTACTTGAAGTTCACACACTCACTGCAACAACAGGGTTTAGATTTGTACTGAAAGGTCAGCTGAATATTTTTTTTCTTTTGTCTTTTCCACATGGCTCTAGCCTTCACACTTGTATAGAGGTGTTGTATTTGGAAAGCAGCTCATTATTCACTCATCCACTCAGGCTGTCGGAGTTATTCCGTCTTGGGCATGCATCCAAGTGGTAGCGTCTATGTCACGATGTGTCCTTGTTTTACATTAATCTTATACTGACACATAAAACCCTGGAAATAACATGGTTGTACCATCAAGATTAGTCTTTTGGAATTTACTGAATACTGATTATGTCTAAAGATTCCACAACAATTTTTTTTTTCTAATCTTGGGACTCTGTGTGGAGATATACATGGGATTAGGTTAAATAGTGATTCTAGATTGACTTTAGGTGCGAGTGTGAATAGCTGTCTGTCTCTCTGTGTTAACCCTGCAACAAATTACACCTGTCCAGGGTGTAACCTGTATCTTACCCTGTGACAGCTGGGATTGTCTCCAAACCCTCCATGACTCCGAATTGAATAAGCGGATGGCACATCTGACTTTAAAGCCAAGGGTCACAAAGCCCACATCAGATGGGTCAGATAAAAAGAAAATGCATCGCTTTACCACTAATTCAGACTGAATCTCATAAAAGTTAAGAGGCAAAGCTCAGATGGAAGAAGTGGATATACTGTGCATCGTCATTTGACTACTAGGGAGCACTGGAATAAGCAAGCATGATAAATTTAAGTAGAAACTATGATATGGTCTCTGATAAACTTTGCTTAAAGACTTTATTTTAGTGTCACAAAAAGAGCTTTCTTTTCTGTAAATGACAACTTCTCAGGTAGAGAAGTAGGGAAAACTTCTCCTATCAAAGCTTGAAGAACGAATGAGCCCAGGATGCACAACATTACCTATGCATATACTAGCCCTTGACACTCCTTGACACTCCTTGACACCTTGAATCCATATTGCATTCATTTTCTAGGATTATGTTCTATGAATGGGTGATGGATTACAAGTACAGCATCAGCGACAGCATTATTCAGTGTCATTGTTGCTAGCTTTTGCTACAGGCCACAATAGGCACGTTTGTATTGATGTTTAGAGAAATGTTTGCATTTATTATGTAACCTTCCTTCCGCTCCACAATAACGATGTGATTTTTGAGGAGATGCAGAGGCAGAAAGCCAGATTTCTGACAAAATGTATAGCAGAGAGAGGTCAGGAAAGCACTGGAGAGGCACGCAACACAAAGTCTGTCCATAAGTTTGCCTCTAAATGTTCTGCTGTTCATGCACTGTGAACCTGTCAATGCATTGTGAAGGATTCACAAAATGATGCAGAGACAAAGGGAGGAGGATGACGTGTTAATGATTGCTGATCTCTTGTCTGAGATTACAGTCAATCAGGCTGACATTTAACTCCAACATTAGATCATTTGAAAGTTTTGAATCGCTCTACTTTTTTTTTTTTATTTTAAGAAGGCCATATTTAAATTATTGTACCGAGTTCCTCAGTAGTCTTGGTCCAATGGGTCCAAGGAAGGACAGCTGGTGAACTGGCAGCAAAGACATGGTCACAAGGTCATTATGCTTCGCTTGTGTGTAGTGTGTGGCTGAAAACCTTAATGCTGCCTTTGATATAAAGGTGTCAGAACACAGTTCATCACAGCTTGCTGCAGAACACTGAGTAGACATGCTCACCCCTATATCCACTAATGAATACATCTACATCGGGCATCCGAGCATCTGAGTCGACAAATCACATTTTCTTTTACTTTCACATGGACATTGGGTTGTGTGCACATCATCTTCCTGGAGGAGAGATGACAGCAGGATGGGCTATCGAAAGAACTCAAGCCAACAGAGGCACTGCTATGCTCTTGGCGATGTTCTGCTGGGAAACCACAGGTCCTGTATTTTATGTGGATGCTACTTAGACACGTACCACCTGCAAACATGGTCTGCTTCCTCTGTGATGGTAAAAGGTCTCTCTGCCAGGAAGGAAGAAAATTTCAGTTGTGTAAAGAATAAACATTTTTAACTAAGAATGAAAACACAAAATTTTAAACCAGGAGAATCAGATTTATGTTCTATATGTCACAGTTTTCAGTGTTTAAAGTTGTTATTCCCATTTTTACCACTGTTTGATTAGGTTCAGACTTTTAGGGGTCCTACTGCCTTTCTGAAAGGTTTAAAGATTTTATATGCATTTATTCACACCATAGATGCTGTGCATTCAAACATAAAGCAGTCACTATTGTTAGGGAAATATTATTATGGCAATTAAATTAAGGCTAAGTTGCGGTTATGGTTAAATAGCTTTAAAAAGTCACCTTAGGTTTGAGAAAGATTCTCTCTACACAGTCTTCTATAAGGGAACGAGACACAATCACTGAAATGTAAATGGCTGTAATTCCTTTCCACATTAAATGGGTTAAGCTATGTAAAAAGACATCCTTCCGGCCCATTTCAAAATCTTAGTACTTACTTTCTTCCATTTCTAGTAAAGATTATTTATTGAATTGCTTTGACCGCCTAACCTCTTTCCCACAAACTGTCCTTCTTAATCTCTCTTGAATCCATCAGTTATCAAAACTTAAAAATGACAGCAGCATGTCCTTAAAAGGAAAGCAGGAGACCCAAAATTATTGTCTTAAGACATTAAGACCTGGATGACCTCTATTTTCCTGCTTCTTAAGTCAGATAAAGCTGAGGTTATAGTACTTGACCCTTAAAAATCTTAGAAACATGATTTTTAACCAGATGCTTACTCTGGATGGTATTACCTTGGCCTCCAGTAACTCTGTGAGGAATCTTGCAGTCGTTTTAGACCAAGATATGTCCTTTATTTTAAACAAATATGTAGGACTGCTTTCCTGCATTTGCTCAATATCTCTAAAATTAGAAATATCCTGTCTCAGAGTGATGCTGAAAAATGTAATTCATGCATTTATTGCTTCTAGGCTGGACTACTGTAATTCATTATTATCAGGATGTCCTAAAAACTCCTTGAAAAGCCATCAGTTGATCCAAAATGCTGCAGCAAGAGTATTGACAGGGACTAGAAAGCGAGAGCAGATTTCTCCTATATTGGCTTCTCTTCATTGGCTCCCTGTTAAATCCAGAATCAAACTTAAAATTCTTCTCCTAACATACAAGGTCTTGAATAATCAGGCTGCATCTTATCTTAAAGGCCTCACAGTACCATATCACCCCATTAGAGCAATTTGCTCTCAGACTGTGGGTTTACTTGTGGTTCCTAGAGTATTTAAAAGTAGGATGGGAGGGAGAGCCTTCAGCTTTCAGGCCCCTCTTCTGTGGAATCACCCAGTTTGGATTTGGGAGACAGACACCATCTCTACTTTTAAGATTAGCCTTAAAATTTGAGTATTTAGTTAGGACTTGATCAGGTGACCCTGAGCCCTCCCTTAGTTATGATACAATAGGCCTAGAAAGCGGAGGGCTTCCCACAATGCACTGAGTGGTTCTTGTCTCCCTCTGTTTTCTTTTTTCCCTTCACCCCAAGTGGTTGTGGCAGATGGCTACCCTGAGCTTTGTTCTACTGAAATTTTCTTCATGTGAAAAGGGAGTTTTTCCTTACCACTGTTGCCAAGTGTTTGCTCACAAGGGGTCGTTTTATTGTTGTGGTTTTCTCTGTATTACTGTAGGGTCTTTAATCTTACATTATAAAGATAAATAAAATTTAATTGAATTAAGATGAACTTCACATCAGGCCTGTTACTTTAACTTCAGCTACCTCACAAGCAACAAATACAACAATCTGCCTCATCTGTCTCCACATTGTGCTGATGGTGTTTTTGTGTTGTGCTTCCCAACCGCTTTGCTGACTTAATTTACTTACTACAACTTTTGTGTCTTACTTAATTCCTTACTGTTTAACATGTAAGAAAGTTCACATATGTGAATAGCATTTCCTGTCCACAAACTCTTACAGAAGCCATCTAATCTGTTTTGAGTTTGTCTGTGCTGCTGAATTTTAGTTTTATCTATACAACTATTCAAAAGCCTATGCACAAATTGGATGGTAAAGCCAATTAAGTCAGAAAGGAAATGATGGGGACAGAGGCAAAAAAAATTTTGAACAGCAATAAAAAAAAAAAATAGATGATTAAGGGCAACGACTGACTGTCTATCATTTTGTGTGTTTGACTGGAATGACTAACTGAGAGAGACACAGATGAAGGCAGAGTGCACCTGTGCTGTGATGTGCCCAGCGGGAATCTGGTAATACATCTGCTATAATTTCTACAGCGCCGGGAAAAAGCACCCTTTGCTCAGGACAGCTGGTTTCAGTTATTCACTTTAATGGAATTTGATTCATTTAGCAGAAGCTAAAGGTGTTTTTAAGAGCGATGGTGGAAAAAGCTTAAACTTGCCCTTCTTACCATAAACAAGCATGGCATTAAAGGATGAAGGAACTGAGGGAAGGACACAAAATTAAAGACTTTATGAAGAGTTAAATATGGCTCTTTTGTTTTGTTTTAATTACCCCATTATTAAGAAACAGTGGGAGTGTTAAACACCTGCCGTTGCCAACATTTTTGCTGAGTGACACAGCTGATGTTTTTATTTTGCACATTGAACAGGCTCTCTGTTTGTAATCCTTTCAGGGCGGAGCTCCAGCAATAAACAGTCCATGGGGAAACACAGACGGAGAATCATATGAGGCTCGCCTGTGAGATCAGTGTCAGCCCGAGGGCATCGATGGGCATTTCCTCTTTGTGCCTTCTTCATAATGTCACTCAGAAATGTTCAGCCCCACAGACAGAAAGGTTTTACATAAAGCAGACAGGCAGATGGAAAATGCCAAATAAAGAGGAAGAACAATGAGTATGGAGAGCGAAACCAGCAGTTTGGCCAGACTGAAAGGTCTTTTTTGGTGTATCACTGTTAGCCCTGGGGCATTGTTTGGCACCCCTGCCCCACCATGTCCTCCTACTCATATGTCACTCTGCCAGGGGGTCCCCCGCCCACCTCTCCAGAGGCCCTGCTGTAACTGTGCTAATGCCAAAAATATCCTCTGCTAATGGAGGGGAGGTAGAGGGGACAGATCAATAGGAGTTATCAATGACATTGTTAGCTTCCTGCAAGCTAATTTATTGTTTGTGCCCTGAGCGTCCAGATTGCCCAGAGCTATTTTTCACCAGATTGATTCCTCTGTGAACAACAAAGAATGTAAAACAAATCCCAAAAAACTTGATTTGGTTCCTCTCAGGGCTCATAAAGCAGATTTGACTGATGTTTCTTATAAATTTAAGTCTGACATTAAGACTCCTTTATAATGCCACATTACAAAAACAAACTGGGGTGCACTCGCCATCCGAGAGGCAAAAACAAGTTTTATTTGCTTACTTTGGTCAAACTCAAGCTCTAAATGCCAGTTTGAGCCAGATCCAGTGTGCACGTTGGAAAAAAAATCAACAAATCCAGAGAATGAGAGCAGGTCAGTCTCTGAGACAGGTCAAGCTGTAATGTGACCCGTCTTATGAACCGAAGAGTGTCCAAAATAGAATGATTCATGAAAAATTCATACAGATGATATAAAGAAGGGAAGAATAAAGTGTCAAATAACTGCTGACATTTATACATTCATGCTACATAAACACTCCCATAAGCATAAGCATAAAAGCCTTGTGGTTTGTAGAAGCCTGTCCTGGAAGTGTACTTAAACTGACATTACACTTGTGTGGTAAGTAATTGTATGTGGAGGACTGTAAAGACACATAATTCTTTATTATAATATTAACTGTGTTTCTTGGCAGTTCAAAGAAAAGTTTCTTGATTAAATCTGTGGAAAGCGTCTTTTCTTGCTTTTAAAATGTGATAATCTTTGTGGGGTCTGATTATTTTATTGCAGCTTTCCATAAATCAAGAAAAGTTGGGGTTTTTTTTTTCATTTTATTCCTACAGAAAAAAACATGATGATTCAGTGAAAAAGGAAATGAAATCTGCTGCGTGACAGCAGGTCACCGGTGCTATGGGACACAGTGCAGATGGTCTTTATAACACTTCATTTTACTGCAATACATACAGTCAGCAACTTTCAGAGTCACTGATGTCATCTGTGTGCAAAGTACCATATATTCCTATAATCTCCTGTAACAGCATGCTGCTTTAAGGGGGGCAGCAAAAAGGAATAGATGAGCAACTTCGCCAAGACGATGCACAAATTTGGCAGGTTTTGTATGATCTCTGATAACGATAAGCACAATAAACTAAATCCTGGCCAAACTAATGTTTCTTTGTTTTCTGTATGTGGTGAGGAAAAGAACTGGAAAGGAACACAGCACAAAATCTCTAAGTTCTATGTATGACAGACATATGATGGTTTCCACAGGCAACAATCAAGATCTGTGCGTTTATTCTCTAAAATAGCAACATAGCTAATACACAAATACACACATGCACACACTGTCAGGCTCTCTGCAAACCTCAAGAATAAAAGCAGGCCAGATTGTTTTGTGAGTACGTGTGTGTGAAAATACTTAGGATGAATATTTCTACAATCAATACCCTCACAGTGTCTGTAGTAAAAGCAAAAGGGAAAATAATCAATAGGGAAAGTTCACTGAGACATAATGTAATAGCTTCATTAAACATCTTCCCAGGTTACGCGTGTACATATAAATATAATAAATATAAAAGCCTTGTTTTCATGTTGTTCACCTGCTCATTCAATACAATGCTTCCCCAGAAGTACACAAGAATATTAAACATAGCACACATCTAACTGGTAAATGGACCTTTATACTACAAGCATACAAGCATGTACTGTATGATACAGCATGATGCTCTCTCTCTCGCTCTCTCTCCTTTGGTTAATCTAGCACATTTAATGTAACGACAGAGCATTCAGTGATACACCATACAAGCATGTGCCTACACAGAAGTACACAAGAATACTGGATATAACACACATCTAATTGGTAAATGGACTGGTACTTATAGACCTTTTTACTACAAGTATACACTGATCAGGCATAACGTTATGACCACTGACAGCTGAAGCGAATAACACTGATTATCTCTTCATTGTGGCGCCTGGATTTGAGCGTGTTTAACAAGGGCCAAATTGTGGCTGGACGACTAGTCAGAGCATCTACAAAACTGCGGCTCTTCTGCAATGTTCCTGGCCTGCAGTGATATGTATCTATCAAAAGGAACAGTCGTGAACCAGTGACAGGCTCATGATGCACGTGGGATCATTAATTGACACAATATACAAGCATGTAATTCCACAGAACTACACAAGAATACTGGATGCATCTAACACATATCTAATTAGTAGATGGACTGGTACTTGAAGAAGTTTTTACTACAAGCTAAGGGTTTTCTATCATGGACGCACTCACCCTACGATGGATACATCAGAACCAATTTGGGGTTTGGTATTTTGCCCAAGAATACTTGGACTTGCAGGCTGAAGGACCTGGGGAATGAACATTGACCTTCTCCTCTCTGCTCTATCTCCTGACCTACAGCTTCCCCAAATTAAAAATTTTAACACATGAACACAGTGGTGGGCTCTCTCCCAGTGCCCATCAGATGAGAGAAAATCTCTGACAGGTTTAACAGAACTTGCAGCCATTTTTTAAAACCTATCATAACATTAAATATGTTGGGTTAACCAACACGTGAAAGAGTGAAAGAGAGCACTATGACACATCTCAAAGGTATGAAATTTAGAGCAAACAGGAAGATGAACACTCTTAACTTTTGATTGGGTGGCTGGACACCTGTCCAGAAAGGCTAAGCTTACCCCGCCTATATCTAAAAGACAACACAACCCTCACACACCCACCACAGTACACACATGCATAACCTGTGTGTCAGTCATTTCACTTTCCTCCAGCTAGCAGCTAATCTCTGAATCACATGAGGAAAAATCCCAACTGGACAAAGATAAATCAGTCTGTGCAGCACGGATGGCATTTTGGTGACACACAACAGAGCGCAAACAACATGTTTGAGCCCTGTGAAAGTGAGGCTCTAAGTGTGCGTGCGTGCTTTCATTTGTTCATTTGTTTGCTTGCTCATGCATAAGACATTGTAGCTTTCTGCACTTCACAGTGTCTTGGGAAATTACAATATACAGGCTAAGCGTCACTCCGTGTAAGTGAAATGCTGTCCGTGCAGCACCCACTCACATACCAGTAGGTATATATTACTGATTACTGCAGAGGCTGTAGGCAGTGCATGAATTGTACTCTTTGTACAGTTATCCTCTTAGGTGTTAACGGCAAACTTCAGTGTCTCTATTCATTCAACCCCCACACCTCCTGAGAATTGGCAAAACACTTAGCACATTTGTCTTAAAATATCAAGTTTCATACTGCACACGTGTACATACACATTTATACAAACTGTGCACATAAAAACAGATGTGTCAGACACATGAAAAATACATAGGAACACGAAAAAATCTAAGCAAGCACTTGGAAAAATATTTGCACAGGAAACTATTAGGATTGATTTTTTTTTTCCTCCAGGTGCTTCAATGCTTTACACTCTGCTACAGCTTGTGAATGTTTTTTCCAGGTCCTTACCCTATGTGTGTGTGTGTGTATGTGTGTGTGTGTGTGTGTGTGTGTGTGTGTGCGTGTGTGGGTGCGTGCGTGCGTGCGTGTGTGTGTGTGTGTGTGTGTGTGTGTGTGTGTGTGTGTGTACACATGCCC